>JADRCD010210579.1:0-38979 GCA_019843815.1 Montemys delectorum
GCTGCAGAGGATACTAAGTATTATGTTTTCCTCTTCTGATGACCTGTATACCCCTGTGGGCTGTACCCAGTCCTACAGAAAGGTCTTCAGGGTTAGCTGAAACTCTTTAATGCACCCTCAAACAAGGCCAAATGTGGAACAGAGCTACTGTGCCCCCAGATCCAGAACAAGACAATTAGCCTTAATAACCACAGGAACAGCAGCACCTGCCACCCTGCTACAGGGATGAGGAAGACAAGCCCAACATCCTCATGGCATCTCTGGGAACAGATATGTAATGTGGAAATGAGATGGCTGATGTAAAACTAGCTCTCGTTCTGGCTGGCTGCAAATTAAGGGGCATGTCCGGAGTGGTCCAAACAGGCTGAGACCAGGCACTAATCTTATTGGCTTCTGACATTCCAGCAAAACCAACACTTAGGATGAAATGGGTGTTCTGATGGGAATTCTGGCAGTGTCTTCGGCTTATTGTTTTGTTTTCGCTGTTTTTATTTTTTTGTTTTTTGTTTTATTTTGGTTTTGCCCTCCTGTTTTGATGCTTAAGACATTAGCAGGCAGCAAGTGCTGGCTGACAGGAGCTGTCTCCTGAGAGGCTCTGCCAGCACCCCACTAATCCAGAAGTAGAGGCTCAGAGGCATCCATTGGACTGAGCACAGGATCCCCAATGAAGGAGCTAGAGAAAGGACCCAAGGAGCTGAAGGGTTTGCAGCCCCCATAGGAGGAACAACAATATGAACTAACTAGTACCCTCAGAGCTCCCAGGGACTAAACCACCAACTGAAGAGTACACACATGGTGAGACTCATGGCTCCAGCAACATATGTAGCAGATGATGACCAAGTCAGTCATCAATGGGAGGAGAGGTCCTTGGTCCTGTGAAGGTTCTATGCCCCAGTGTAGGGGAATGCCAGGACCAGGAAGTGGGAGAGGGTGGGTTGGTGAGCAGGGTCACGGGTGAGGAGGAAACAGGGGTTTGTTTGTTTTCGCTTTTGTTTTTTGTTTTGTGGGTTTTTTTCATTTTTATTTTTTTTCTTTTATTCGGAGGGGAAACTGGGAAAGAAGATATCATATGACATGTAAATAAAGAAAATATCTAATAAAAAAAAGACATTGGCAGAAATAAAACAAACCAATATGTACCTTTCAATCCAACCTGAGAAGAAAACGCAAAGAGAACTGAGATACCCAGAGTAAACTACTGTGTAGAAAGTAAATACTTGCTGTATCATTGAAAATCTTGATCCTACTGTCTACCAGCACACCAGCATCCCTCCCTACACTTATCTGGGAGTGTCTGGGAGCATGCAGCTTTGCCTAGACTGCAGAGCCTTGCCTACTTCTCAGAGAAAGCCCTCAACAATGAACTTTCTGAGTGACCTCCTCAACAGTAACCATACATTTCCATAGACAGAGGCATGGTAGGAGGATACAGATCACAGAGACATTGGAACCACAATCCAAACACATACAGGTGACAGAGAAGTCAGATTTCTGTACTTGGTGGGGCATCACACTGGGATGTAGATGCTACATCTGATGGGACCCTTCTTATTGTCTGGAAAGTTTGTATTCCTTTCATCCTGATCCTGGCCCATGCTGTGTACCCTGCCTCTCTCTAAGAATCCTTTTCCCTCTACAAAATCCATGTTCTTATTTCACTTTTCTCTGCTGTGAAAAGTGGCTCTGCTTATCTTTTAAGAAAAGACTATGTCTTCATTAATTCCAAACAACAAAACTAGATAGAGATCAACCAGCCATAGTGTCTCACACCTGTAATCTCAGCACCTAGGAATTAGGAAGATCACGAGTTCAAGGCCAGCTAGGATACCTGAGAACCTGTCTCAAAACACAGATCAGGATCATTTATTTAATCTGTAAATATCTTTGAGCAGTAACAGCTATGTGCAAATGTAGGAAATATGAGGAAAGATCAGACATGGATTTGGCCTTTCAGAAGAAGTTTCATTAATAAATGTGCCATAGGAGTTGCTGGCTTTGATCCAAATTTTTCTGTTCCTATGTGCACAGTTAGACATTCTGCCTAGCTTCTTCTATAGTTATATATGGACATGTGTCAGAGTTCTGGCTACTCAAGAATGGGTCCATATGGTGGACACTAAGCCGAGGTGCAGCCTGTTTGCTTCTGAGTGTTCCTTCCTTATTCTGGATAACTTGGATAGATGGTGACAGATAGATCGTCAGCATTTGGAAGCCACATGAACACATCATAGACTCAAACAGCCAAGTCCATGAACACCCACTCAGATGAAAGCTGTCACCATGACCCAGTCACCTCCAGGGCCGCTTCTATAAGAACAAGAAATCAGTGTCTACTGTGAGGATCCAACACAGATTTCAACCTCTTATGACAACCATATGGTTATTCTAATTAGCGTAAACCATGAGACAAGGCACTGAAATTACTGAACTGGAAAGATATTTGTAGTATATCATAAAATAGATTAGAATCTATAATTATTATGTGATGTTATTTTAAAAGAAGATGTATTTATATATATCTAAACATTCTAGAGGAATGTACATCAAGGTGTGGATATTTTCTCAGTCATAGAAAAAATGACTATGGCATGTCTACATTTCTGTTACTGGTGATGAGTGTGCCCTGAGTTTATAATGAAAAATGAAAGCTATGTTTAACATCAGAAAAGGAATGATATCTTGAGGTATATATATTAAGGCATGGTATCTCAGAGTGGATGAACCTTGTCTGCGGGAAACTAGGAGAGTTTTCTAGAACTAACCATCTATTAATGGCACATCAACACTGAAATCCATAAATCATCTACAGCCTGGGTTTAGTTTAACACATCTGATTCCCAGCCTTCCACATCTTAGGTCTCATCCAGAGAAATAGCTTTGTCAGAAAGTAGAGAAGAGGTGCCTTTTGTCTTTATTACTTGTATGAAGAAAGTAAGAAGAAATTGGTCTCTGGTTGTTTGGGGTGTGGAGCAGGGAGGAAGAGAAAGAACACTACTGTGGTTAGAGGGTAGTTCCCACCCTTCTTAAGCTTTTGAATTTTTTATCTGTATTTATTACTGGTCAGAAAGCTCTCAGTTTTAGGAGCACTTGTAAACATAAATGAGGACATTCTTCCTGACTTGGTTAAGGGAAAGCCACTGACAAGAACACAAATCATTTCCAGTTTCCAAATCCAACTGATCATTGAAGCAAAGCTCCCCGCTTTATAAGGGAAGAGCCTAAATGTGTTCTTATTATACCCCGGAGAACAAGGGGTGTCAAAGAGTCACTCCAGCTGTCCTTTATTCAACTTCCAAAAGTACATGTAGAAAGAAATTGTTATACAATGAGAATCAGAAATGTCACAAAATGTCAGGCACCAAAATCCCAATAGCTGTTTCCTCTTCCACAAAGGCCTTGAGGTATGGGGACTGACCCAAGAGGGCAGGACCAGGTCACCAACTTTTCAGAAGGAAGAAGGGCATTGTAGGTTCAGGATCCTGTGAAACGCCTTGGAGATGACTCCATGTGGGGGAGAAGGTGACAGGGGAGCAAACGAAGCAGAATTAAGCCAAAGAGAACTTCAGTTGTAACACAGTTACAGCAAAGAACTCAGAGTCATGGGGCACTCGGGAGATGGATGGGCCCAGCAGAGATTTTCCAAGTTGGGCTAAAGATACCATACTTCCTTATGACATCCTGGTCTGAGGAAGGCCGCTTCTGAGGAGGTCATTTTCTTGGAAAGACTCAAGACTTTAAGTCACCTGAGGAAACACTGTTAGAATCAGGAGCATGTACCCGGAGCCAACAGACGTACAACAGAGTCTGCTCTCCAGCAGTGGGAAGATGTTGACTTTCTTATACAGTCTGTATCTAGTTGCCAATTTACACCTGTATGAATTGTTCGTACATTGCTGACAGCAAAACACATGATTAAAAACAACTCAAAGAAGAAATGGTGTGCTTTGGTTCATGGTGTCAGACAGTCTCAGTACTTCGTGATGGGGAGGCAAAATGGAGTTTATGACAGCAGCAGCATGTGGCAGAGACTTTTCACGAACTAGTGTCTAATAGGCACTGGTCTATAACAGTCAATTGCTCACTCTTAGTGACCCCACTTCTGATAGCCAGACTCTACCTCCCACACATTCCACAGTCCCCCCAAAACAGCATGGCCAGCAAGAGAACAGGTGCTTAAAGACTGAGCCTTTGAGGCTGACAATATAGTAAGATGGGCAAAGGTCCTTGCCACCAAGCTTGATGACTTGGGTTCAATTCCCAGGACCCCAGTGGTAGAAGGAGAGAATCGGTCCCCAAAAGTTGTCTTCTGACTTTCACATGTATACTGTTCTGTGCACACACACACACATATATACCACCCTTATACTATACATACATGTACACATGTGTAAAGATTAAGCCTGCAGGAGACATTTCAGATTCAAATCTCAAGACCACAAAACTCTGCTCCTGAGATACTCTAAGACATTTTACTAGCTTCCTTTCCCATCACTTATGGGATAAATGAACCCACCTACACAAACCCTCGGGGTTCTTCTTAGTCCTCATATGCAGTGGTTGTCAAGTTCATGGGATCTGGAATCAACTAAAAGACGTGTCTGGAAGCACTCACTGAGAAGGGAAGACCTTTCACCAGAGTGGGGAGCACCTTCCAGCAGCATCCCAGACATAAAGAAATCCAGAAGACATTTGCTTTTTGCCTGCTTTAATTACCCCTTGCTTATGAGTTCATCAACTCTGGTGGTGGTAGTGGTGGTAGCTCTCTGGCTACCATTGCTCTTACCACCATTGTCCTTTGCCCTGACATAAGAACCCAGCTTCTTCAGCCTTCCAAAATGGACTGAAGACCGATGGCTCTTCAGGAATCCTTTGGCATTCAGGGAAACATTCGAAGTGCTTACTCATCCAGCCTCAAGGATTGGGGAGCTCCCAGGGTTCTCAGCCTCTCCTACATAAAGACATTCATTGCTGGCCTACCTATTTTGTACTATGTAAAGCAGTCTAACGAATCTCCCTTTTTATATGTTAATTTTATCAATGTAGTTTCTCTAAAGAACCCTAAAGAATACACCACAGGACAGTCTCTCCTGTAGAGCCTGGGCATCCCCCACAGGGGTATACACATCAACTCAGAAGTCGCCATGTTATCGTGGCTCTGAGCCATGGTTTCTGTTGCTCCCTCATGCTGGTCTCCACTCTTATTATCATAGAAACTCTCTAATCATCCCTCAACCCCCACCCAGGAACCCCACTGAGAAACTTCTTTGTCTCCTTCTGGGAATACTGACTCAGTTTCCTCTATTCCACCATTTCCTGTACATCAGTACTGCTACCTGTCTCTACTTTTGTAAGTTACAACATTTCCTAAAAGACTGGGGGGCCTCTGGCAAACTGTTGGATCGCTCATCTTTGTATCCTTGAGTCACAGGAAATTTTAAATGTGATTGTATGTTCCATGTGTAGAAACAGCAGCTGTGTTTTAATACGTTGGTGGGAGGAGCCAGGGATGAGTCACACAGAGAAGCGAGGTGTTTTCAACCAGCCATATGTCAGAAAAGTGTGGCCTTTGTGACAACGTTGGTATCCATTGTTCAGCATGAGCCTTAACAGACTGGAGAGTATATTGTGTGCCCCCTTCAAGGCAGTAAAATTGCTTTTAGGGTCCAACAACCAGAAACTCTCCCATAGGTAACTTCAGGAAAAGAGCAGAGATCTAGATCCCTGGCCAAGGCTTTTCACCTGGTCCATCTGAGCAGTTCCCTCTCATGTGTGTTCCTATGGTTGAACCTCTACACACAAATAACATATACTCTGTGATTTTTCTATGGGACTCTGTAAACCAGGGTGCTAATGAGAGATTGAGAGGTAGAGCAATGGGAGTCATGAGAGTCTACTAAAGGAGAACAGGGTCCCAGGTCAGAGCTTAGACCAGGCTGGGGCTGCTTGAAAGGGGAAATCAAAATGCCCACTCCTGTTTTTCTCTTAAGCTCACCTTCATTTCGTTTTTCTACCTTAAGCAAAAAGAGAAGCAACCCAAGCTACATGAACATGGCTCAGGCCTCAGGCACAGCCTAAGCAAGGAACTTTTCAGAACAAACTATGGCTAAGTAATGAAACAAAACTGCAAACAAGAAGGCCAGGTTGGCATCCATGGATGTGAATTTCACTCTATCTATATTTATCTTTAATTTCAGGTCCCACTGCCTAATAGAACCAGAGCACTGTTTGTGAAAGAAAGAAGAGGAAAAAAAAAATTTTTTTGTGTGTTCTCAGGAAATGCCAATGGGCCACAAGTCTTAATCTTCTCAGTCAGAGTGGAGGCCGAGGGCTTATTCAAGCACACAGTGTACACTGGCTCTCATTTCCTTTTGCAGACAAGCCAGGTATCCTTCTAGTACAGGGTTCAGAAGCAGCTTTTGCTAATATCCAAAAGGAAGCTTGCCCAGTCAAGCAACTGCTCCACCCACCTGAAAAGCCTTCTGTTGGTGCTCCCATCTGAATGTAGGAGTCAGCCTCTAAATATAACCTGCGGAGCAGCCTCTGCCATCTTCCCCAAGAGTATAGCTTTTCTTTTTCCAAAATAGTGAGAGGGGGAAAGTTAGTCTCCAGAATTTTCCTTAGGGAAAGGGCAGCCTGAGACACAAGGTGATGACTCTCTCCACAGGGTAAGGGGAGTGAAGAACAGCAGCTCTCCACTCAGCAGCTGGCCCCTCCCACTTCCTGCTGGGTATCTTACCAAGGAAATGGTACCTGAGGTTGTGCAGTGGTCTCAGGGCAGTGACTGATGTCAGGGAAATCCTCAGAAGTGTGTCTTCTTGCCCTGTACAATTCTGAGTGCGGTTGTATCAATGTACTTCCTCCGCACTTGACCACATTTTCCGCTAGCCATGATAATGCTTGTGACTCTAGATGATTTCCTAACTACCGACTCATACCTGTTCAGCCGTCAATCTAGCTCACTAACTGATTTGCCCGTCATGGCAGTCCTACATTATCCCTCATCTGTGGAGTGTCAAAGCAGCCATAGTGCTAAGCAAACTGTAATGCCGAGGATAAATGGGTTGTCTTAGTTAGGGTTTCTATTGCTGTGAAGAGACACCATGACCATGTCAACTCTTATAAGGAAATATTTCATTGCGACTTGCTTATAGTTAAGTGGTTTAGTCAGTTATTATCCTGATGGGAAGCATGGCAGCATGCAACCAAACATGTTTCTTGAAAGGTGGCTGAGAGTTCTATATCCAGATCCACAGGCAGCAGGTCTGGCTTGAATATCTGAGATCTCAAAACCCACTCCAATGACACACTTTCTCCAACAAGGTCACACCTACTCCTATAAGGCTACGCCTACTCTACAAGGCCACACTCACTCTTTCAAGGCCACATCTCCTAATAGTGCTATTTTCTATAGGACTATAGAAGCAATTTTCATTCAAACCACCACTCAGTGCTACAGACGGAAGGGTGTACAATGTGAGAAGCTGATCAACAACTTAGCATGATCCTTGAACCCCACACCACATCATCAGGAAAAAAATATGTACAAAAGGATGAAAACAGGTAAAAAAAAAAATCTTGCTGGGGTCAGGCAACACTAACTCATGGCTAGAGTGCCATGACACCCCCCCAACTTTGTCTATTATTATGGTATGACTCTGTGTCTCTCTATGATGGAAACTCAGTTTCAAGGTTAATAAGCCAATGATATTATTGGAGGTGGAGAATGGGAGACAAATAGGATCAAATGACACCATGAGGGTAGAGCTCTCATGAAAGTAATTATCAGTTTTCCAAGAGGAGAAATGTAGCCCTGAACTAACAAGCTTGCTTTGCCATGCCATGTGCTTTGTGCAATGTTAAAATATATCTAAAAGGCCCTTACCAGAAACTAGTATCATGCTCCTGGAGTTCCCAGACTTCAGAATTGTGAATCAAATGTACTTCCATTCTTTATAAACTACAGAACATAGCAATAGAAAATGATCTAAGATACCCACCATAATCCTTCCTGGTATGTAGGAATCACACTGGCCCTTCCTATTGTACAGAGAGCAGCTCTGTTGTCTTTTATTCTAGCTTTATGTTGAAATGAATAATCAAGAACCAAGAAGACACAAAAAGAAATTGTATTTTACACTGTCTGAGGCCCTAAAGTTTCCTGGCAACACCGATACTCTGTAATTTCAATTAAAGTCAAAGCCAGATGTTTCAGTTTCTTTTGTTGGTTAATCATTTATTGACATGAGGTATAAAATTATGTTCTATCATATTATAGAAAAACTTTCTGGTTATACAAACAGCAAAAATTATTTCCATCTGAGGAGAGCAAGAGAGTACAAACCAGGCCTGATTTTTCTTTTCAACTAATCCCAAGGTACCTGCCATAAAGCATTTCATTTTATTTTATCTTCCTAACCACCAAACTAAGTATTTGTTCAGTTTATGAGGCAGCCAAAGTTCACAGAACAAGCAATGGAGATTTTGACCCGTTTTTGTCCCAGCTGTATATAACAACTGAGCAGAGTCATCTAGGGAGCATCTGAAGAATGAAAGTATCTAAGTCTTCTGATACCCAAAGCATCACTAATAGAAAATGGGTGCCTCAGGGGAGAAAAGTAATCAGCAGTGTGTCCCAGATGTGAACCGGATGACAATACCTGTCCCTGCAAGAAAGATACATTTGTACAATGATGACAAGAATACTATGGTAGTAACCAACTATTCTCTGATTAGATTTAATGCTGTCCAATTCCACCACATGTAACTCATGCCTAGTCCCAAACCCATGCCTTATTAGGTAAAGGCCATAGGGAAGAGCCTAACACTATTATCTGGCTAAATGTACACAGCAATAAACATTCTAAGTTCTTATCTTTTTTTCCAAGAGATTAGAGCATCTCTTGGCTCTCATGAGAGAAGCTTTTAAAGAAGTAGATGGCAACTAATACAACTAGCCAATGTGCAGAGAAAATAAAGTGTGGGGTGCTTGGTTCCAAATGGGACATCTATATCACACCCCCTTGGGCTCAGGAAACACCCAACTAAAGTGGATAGAAAGATCGTAAGAGCTGGAGATCATAGATACCTATCATGAAACAGTATTTGCCAGACACAGTGGGGCCATCCACATGTGACCCCTCAGAAGCCATGGCTGTACACACAAGATTAAGCCAATCAAACTCCCAGCGTGGTTGGGGGAGAGGCTCATAAAATTCCTAGCTCTCCTCCTAGCTGAGGAGCTATTGGCAGCCGATGGTTACTGAGCCCCAAGAGGCAGTTTTCTTAGGGGAAGTAGCCCCCAAGGGGCTATTCGTGATGCAGCAGAGGTTCCTGCACACGTGTATATACCAGCAGCACTACAGAGTTGGTAGGTTTCAAAACAAAGGACATGAAGTTGAAGTGGAAAGTGTGGACGAATGGGGGAGTGGTGAGCGGGTGGGAGGGCTGTTCAAACCACATCATATGAATGTATGAAATTCATATCCTCAAACTATAAAAAGGTGAATCCAGTCATTTCTAGTGGGACTATCACTGAATTACACTGGGTTAGAATAAAGAGTATCTCATCCCCAAGGAAAGGCATATTTTATCATTTTCATGTCACCTTTACCCTAACCCAGGGAAGTCAAGCCACATGACTATTGATTCGCTATGTGACTCCCAGCAAGAATACAAAAATCAGGCTAACAGCTAAACATTGTCATGGCTTATAAAGGCTTTTAGCCTTAGACCAAGTCTCCTAAGCAACTGGATTTTTTTTTCATCAAACCAGAAAATAATGAACAAAATGAATGACACCGGGTGCATTGAGATTTGTCTACCTTGTAACTGGCAACTTGTATGTGGTGGATCTGGGAGTACCTGACCCATTTAATGATTCCAAAAGCTACCTTAGGTATAGATACAAGAAGAATGGAAGGGAACACTGAGGAGCCTGGCAGGGAAATATGGAGGCATGGATAAGTTATCCCAAGGTTACGGGTGCCCTGGGCTCCTTGAAGAATAGTGGAACACCAAGACCTGGTGCAGTTATTAGTCCTAAGATTAATTGTCCCTCTCAAACTCAGTCTCCAACTAAGATATACTCCATACCTATCCAAGTCCCTTTCCCTGCCCTGACAAGGAACAAAGGGGTTGATGTCTTTTCTCTGCATGGAAGAACAGAGGTGTGAATCCTACCAACAGAAACAGCCTGAATCAGATCTCTGCATGCCAGCTCCTATTTCAGGGCTAATGCAGCCTCTCTCTTCAACTCCCTTTTTGTCTTACCAGGAACTTTCTTCCTCATGGCAGACTCATTTGGGTTGGAATCCACCTGCTGCTAAATCCTTGGCATTTGTTAAATAGACCGAGGAACTAAATCAAAATATAATGCTACAGTCAGGTACAAGCTGTTCGTTCTAGACAGCTTCCTCTTATAAAGCAAAATTAATTTTCAAAGGAATTAGGCAATCAAAGCCCCAAGTTACCAGTTGAGAAGAATCACTACCTTCCAGCTGCGGCCTCAGCCCTTAGCATCGTTTCCCCTGGGGCTTCAGTTTCAGCATAAAATCAGCCCTGATCACTTGCTTTTCATAAATGAAGTCATTCTGCTCTCAAAGTGTGACTTCCTGAACAAAGAACATAATAACAACCAGCTTTTCACAACCCTTGAGAGTCTTGGAATGAGCCTAGCCTTGCTGCAGGATGCTGTTTGAGGAGAGAAAAGCAGTTATTGAATGTGTTTGACAACATAGAGCTTTACATTTCAAACGACTGGGCATTTGTCCTGGTCCCAGCTATAGAATCTAAGAGGGTTAAAGCAAGAGAGCAGGTTAGAGGTATAGACCAGGCTACATCACTGAGTTTGAGTTTGAGCTAAACGTCTAGAAGCTAAGGTACAGTGCAAGATGATCCGGATGCTCATGTGCCTCTTGCTTCCATGTCCTCTCTTCTCTCTCTAGAACTTCCTCCCACTCCTATGAGTTCAAATGCCTTCTGCATATTGCCACCCCCAAACCTCTCCACAGACCTGTTGATTTTCTACTGCAATCCTCTTCCCAGTTTATCTGCTTGGCACGTGCCTCCTTTATCTCTGTGTAATAGACCAGCATCATAGAACTGCTCAGGTCTAAACTCTTGCTATTATCGTTTCAGTCTTCATTCATTCCATATCACATATCTACGCTGGCCTCAAGCTTAAACTTGGTTAATACCAGCTCAACTTCTAAGACAAATCTCAGATTGGCTCCCTTCTGTGATCTTCACTGCTAAGACTCGTTTGCCTTCCTATACAGTCACCTCCTGTTTTATTTTCAAGACTCTCTTCTTACCCATTTAATTTCAGTAGCTCTATCTTTCCATCCTGTCCAATACATCAATCATTTGGTCAGACCCTAAGCATGTCATCCTATATCCCAGCTCCACTAAACTCGCCACCTCTTCTGCTCTTCACTGTGGTCTGGCCACATTGGCTAGCCGCACCCTCAGCAGACCAGTCTTATTCCTGGCTCAGTACCATAGCTCTTGCTCAGAGTGCTCTCCCCAGATTTGTGCATGACTATCATCACTTGTTGCTGTAGTCTCGGCTCAGAGAGCTAATCTTTCTCATTCCTACTTTCTTTGCAGCACCTGTTTGTGGCAACCATTACTAACCTCTCTGTTTGCATGTGTATTATCTATCCCTCCAAAAGACTGTAAATACTTACAGAAAAAAATCCCATTCCACTGCATCCTTCCCTCCTAAAAAATGCTGGGCTCACCAGGCACTTAGCAAATACTGGAGACTTACTGATAAGCAATAGAAACAGCCAGAATCAGATGTCTGCATGCCAGCTCCAGTTACAGTGCTGATCCAGTCTTAGTCTTGATTTATGTCTTACCAGAAACAGACCCATTACCAGAACCCTTCCCTAATTCACATACACATAAAATGGTGTGTGTGTGTGTGTGTGTGTGTGTGTGTGTGTGTGTGTGTGTTTTATTCTTGGAATTGGTATGCTTGTGGTGGTGTATGAATGTGTAGGTTGTATGTGGTGTGGTGTATGGGTATAGTATGTGGTGTGTGGTTGTAGTGTATGCGTTGTATGGTGTATGTATGTGTATGTATGATGTGTATTCTGCGGTGGTATGGGTGTGAAATTTGTAGACTATATGTTGGATATGCTTTGTGTAAGTATGTGTGCTTGCATGTGTGTGTGTGTGTGCATATGATGTGACATGATATAGTGTCTCTGAAATCCAATAACAGAAACTAAGCATTGGACTGAAAACAGACCTACAGAGCTCTTTCAAAGAGATCTTCCTCTTGGCCTACCATTAACCCCATTAGTCTGGACTCTATGTGACTTTTTCTTTCTATATTCCATTCCAACAGCATCTGGCCACTCTTCAGTGAATGTTTATCAGAAGCCAGCATATGCTACAGCATACTTGTTCTGCTTGTTTGTAATTCCTATTTCTCCTTCAGTTCCTCTCGCCCATAGCTTTGGTCTTCCATGTCTCCATCAACTATTTTTATGGATTTTTTTTGCCTCAATTACATTAGTGAGAAAATTTTTTCCAGGACTGTAGTTGATAGTCCCAAGAGAAAATCTAATTGGACTAGTTCATCCATTTAAAGCATGGTCACACATTTTCGGCCACAAAATAGCAGCCAGTGGGTCAACAATCCAACTCACACATCCATCTGTTTCTGCGCATGCAGCTGCTCCTGTGCAAAAAAGAGTTGGCAGAGCAGACATGCTCACACTTCTAGGAGAAACTTTAAGGGAGTGTTGGTACATTTAGGTCATGGAAAGAAATACATTTGGATAATTCAGCTGGAATTTTGCTATGTGATATTTGCTTATACCAACAGGAAGTTTAGTATCACTGAAGGTTTTGTGTGCAAAAGTTGATATGCTTTCAATTAACTTCTGAGAAAGGTATGGAATGGGTTATAACAGGATGAAATTAGAGATAGATGCCAGAGGCACATCAAAGTGCCAACTCTACACATGAGCAGTGCTTAGGAAAATTAATGCCACTGGGAGAGACACTGATTTGAAGGAACATGAATGCAGCATCCACTTCTTAAGACCCAATCCCTGCTCCATACCAGCCCTCCACTGTGGCTCTTCTGTGTGTTGAGCACCAGACTAGGGTATTGCAACACTGCCATGTGTGGTTCAGAAAGATATTATGATAGACACAATTGAGTATGCATTTTATAAAGAGAGGAGGCTTCCCACCAGAGAATAGAAAACCTTTCCAAAGGTCACATAACCAGAACTTGCCAAGTCATGATTCAAGTTCATACTCTAACACCTGCAAGGTTTGGAAGCAAGGACCCAAGGAGATTGTGAAATGAAAAAGCCTTCAAAACCAACACTCAGGTTAGTAAGAAAGCACACGCATGCGCAGGAAGAGGGACTGAGCAGGGTTTAGTGATGAGACAGGTCTAACATGCAAGGTCAGATGATCTCATCATTAGGGGACCAACAGCCTGGTAGTCCAGGAAGGGAAAACCTACCTGTCCCTATGACACACCCTGAAGCTAAGTGCCTGTAGCTGGAAGAATTGCCAAAGGGAGCCCTTGGCAAAAGGTAGCATACCTCAGAGCAGGGAGCAGGGGGACACCACAAACTGAGGGGAAGCCCCTCAGAGCCCAGAATCCAAGCTTTAGACAGTAATCTGTCTTCTGAAAAAGAGAGTTAATCCATACCTAAGAGTGGGAAAGCTCTTCAGCTCCCATTTGTTATTTTTAGGCAGCAATATTTTTATTAGATATTTTCTTTATTTACATGTAAATTTTCCCTTTCCCAGGTTCCCCTCCAAAACAAACAAACAAACAAACAAAAACAACAAGAACAAACCCCTTTTGCCTCCCCCTTCCCTATGCCTGTCACCCCACCCTCTCCCACTTATTGGCCCTGGCATTCCCCTACACTGAAGGAAGGACAAGCATATAGCTATCTCCTAAGAGGCTCTGACAATACCTGACTAATACAGATGTAGAGGCTCACAACCATTCATTGAACTGAGTACACTGTCCCCAATGAAGGAGTTAGAGAAAGGTTCTATGGAGCTGAAGGGTTTGCAGCCCCTTAGGACGAACAACAATTACTAACTAGTACCCTCAGAGGCAGCAATATTTTTAATCCAGAGCCTAGTCCTGCTCCCTACAAGGGACGGGACAGCTTGAAGAATCACAGGGATATCCTCATGTCCACATGTGGGAACAGAGTCAGTCATCAGTTGTTGCACAGGGACCTTGACTTCCCAGGCAGCTTGAGATGAGATCAGCTCCAGTTAAAGATTAAAATATCTGCCATACAAGTGTGAAGCCAGCTCTCTGTTGTAGATTGCACCTATTAAGGTTTTGTTTTCACTTTTAAACTTTACTTTGTGTGTGTGTGTGTGTGTGTGTGTGTGTGTGTGTGTGTGTGTGTGTGACACATATGCCATAGTTCTAGCATGGAGGTCACAGACAATTTGTAAGAATTAGTCCTCTCCTTACATTATGTAGGTTCTGGAGACCAAACCTTCCTACGTAGCCATTTCACTAGCTACCAAGTTTCCAATGGAATTGTACAACAGATAAAAGTTTCCTATCTGTATCCCTATGTACCAAAAATACAAAGAATACCCATCTCCAATACACCAAAAAGATATGTCATCTGAGACCACTTTGTCCTCCATGTTCTATGTCAGAGAAGGGTCACAACATAGCTTGGTGTATATCCTATACACCAAGGGGACTATAACACAATATCAGAGACTCTGCTAAGGGAGTTTCTAACAACAGAGCTTTAGTCCTTACCATTATGGAACTTGGGATGCCCAAACTCTACTGACGGCCCACTCAGATGCCAATCTTCTCTGTCTGTCCTTATGTGTTGAAAGGGGTTAAAAAAAAAAAAAGGGTGGGGTCTCTTTGGTAAGTGAGCTAATCCCATTTATTATGGTCCCACACTCATCGCCTAATCATCTCGCAAAACCCGGCCTCTGAATCTTTCATTGTGAGGATTAGGTTAAACCTGAGTATCTGAATTGGAGGAGACTGAACACAGTCTGCATCAGGACCCCCATTCTGAATCTCCTCAGTGTCAGAGCAGAAGCCATTGGAGTAAGAATGATTTCCCTCTCAGGGAGCTGTTAGTTTTTTATTCTAATCAGGGCTTTGCTTTGGATGATGAAAAAAGTGTCCTCAGAAAGGAGGCTGAGGGAAGAAGTTGGCAGAATTCCAGCAAACACAGGAATTTAAAAGAAACAACAAAATAAAATAAAATAAATCCTGCAACATACGTCTGTTGGCTAGGAGAAAAGAAGATAGACTGCATTTTCAAGGCAGGGTGGCAACACTGCATAACTTGAGGTGTGGAGGTTACCATCTAATTCACAGTCTGTGTGAGCCGTGCTCTCTGGCTTTGCACCCTGCACAACCTGTGCATCCAGACTTGGACAGATATGGTTTAGGGCTTCTAAGTGAGAAAAGGCACCTACAGTGATTTCCACCTAGGAGTAACAAAGTCAAACTTCTCACAAAATCACGCTCTAAAGTACAACAATGTACTGATTGCGTCCAGGCTCCCATTTTACGATTTTGCAAATGAGGAAGTTGAATGCCTGAAATGTAATGTGTCTTGCCCAAAGTCAAGAGGCCTGCAGTAAGAAGTGACACATTTTCCCTGCTTCCAGCACATGGACAAATGGGCCACTTTTCTGTACATGCCTTTAGCTTACCTGGATCTCAGAGTGAGTCTCCTTTGCCTTTAACATGTGCTGGGCCCTTTCTAAATGCTAAGTATGACTAGAGAATTAAAAAAAGAGTTTCAAAGGGCCTGGTCTGTGAGCTGTATCAGACAGAGCTTGCTCCCATCATATAAAAACTTTGGTCCAGGAAATAGAGACTTTGCCAGGCCCACTCCCAGGCCCTTCTCCAGCCAGCATGTTTACAGCTTGCAGAACAAATGTGGTTTGTCCCTGCTGGAGTTGACTGACTTAACCTGCCTTGGTTTATTGGTTAAATATTTACTCATCAATATATTTAAAAGCCGTATTATTTACACAATAGGTCTGGCACTATTCTGGTCTGTTGGTAATAATTACCTATTTGAAATCAGGCCATCCAAGGTGAGAAAAACCAATGACCGTTAGCAGAAAGAATGGGAAACTTACAGGTTACTGAAGTGGGCCTTTAATTTAAGTTTTATTTTTAGCACAGTGCTGCTACTCTTCCTGATGGGAGTTTTATGTATATTTGAATGTGTGTGGTAGAGTCAAGTGGAAGGAGAGAGAAGCCTTTTTACCAAAAGCCAATGCAATGAAACCACTTTATGAACAAGCACCCTGCCAAATTTCTTACTGAAATCAAAGACACCTTTGAGTTCGTTGCCCAAGAGCAGGGCAAAAGGCACCTGCAGCCACGTCTGCTTCTCATTTGGTCCCCGTGTAACTCAGATGCCCTGTGGATTAAATGAAACCTGCTCCCGAGTTGAAATCATGTCCACCACGTGTCAGCTCAGCTGGAGTTTGGAAACAGGCACTGAGAGAGTGCCATTCAAACAGGCAACTCTGGTTTCCCCCCACGGGTAACCTGAATGGGAGAGAGTCAGGTTCTAAGAACTGTGCCCTGGCTTCTTCTCCGTAAGGGACACCATGGGCAGGACCCTGTTTGGATCAGCTCCCGCTGAGGCTTCCCAAGAAGAGGCCACGGCATGCAGCACAAAGTGTTGAGGATACTTTGTCAGCAGCCCTGGACCTTTGTCAGTGCAGGAATTTGCAGCCATGTCCTGACACAGAGAAAGGAATACAAATGGAACTCACCATCACACCCCAGGAAGCTGTCACGGGTGACTGCTGGGTAGATGCTGCTGTGGGCTGCTTGAGAGTGAAAGGGATTATGGGTAGACTAAAATCCAGCTCTTACATGAAAACCCCAGACCAAATTCTTCCCAGATTTAAACCCAAGCGGCCTCTTAAATATCCATCTTGATTGTGAACCCTGAATCTTGTCCCTTTGGTCTCATTGTAGACATTAATGTCTCATTTGACCCTTCCTTCCTCCCGTGGGTTCAACAAGCATGCCAAGTGCCTACTCTGTGTCTTCCAGTGTCAGCACCCAGAAACCAGCAAGGACACTGTTTCAGAGGAGTGTCGCTTTAGCTGGGGGGTGGGGGGAAGGAGGGCGTTCTGGCTTGGAACTAGCTCTGTGAATGTGTGCTCCAGATAAAGTCAAGCCACCATGTGGTATTCCAGATTTAAATGGGATAAATTTGGGATGTGATAATGTGCTTCAAAAAAAGATTCAATATTTTACTTTAAAAAAAATCACAGAAGGATTCCCTTTTAATCTAAACTGCCTTCAGCTCTACCCCCTTCTCACCAAGTATATTAGTCAGGGTTCTCTAGAGGAACAGAACTGATAGAATGAAATATATAGATAGATGTATATACAGATATTTGAAACAAATACCTATATTTCATTCATGTGAAATATATAAATTTCAGGATCCAGGATATTTAAGAGGCTACTTGGAGTTTAAACCTGGAAAGAATTTGGTCTGCTCCGGAGCTTCATATATATACATATAGACACACACACACACACACACACACACACACAGAGAGAGAGAGAGAGAGAGAGAGAGAGAGAGAGAGAGAGAGAGAGATGCATTTATTAAAGTGGCTTACAGGTTGTGGTCCAGCTAGTCCAACAATGGCTGTCCAACAACAGAAACTACAAGGATCCAGTAGTTGTTCCTTCTTAGCTGATCTTCAGGAGACACTGGAATCCTGAAGAAGTAGGCTCTAATGCCAGTGAAGAAATGGACTTGCTAGCAAGGTAAATAGGCAAAGAAAGCAAGTGTCCTTCTTCAAGTCCTCTGTATAGGTTGCCACCAGGTGTGGCCCAGACTAAAGGTGGCAACACGTCAAAAGTTCTGAATTAAAGTGATCTTCCTACTCCAAATGATTTAATTAAAAAAAAAAAAAAAGTCCTCACAAATGTTCCCAGACACTTGGGTTTTAGTTAATTCTGGATATCAAGTTGTCAAACAAGAATAGTCATCATACTAAGTCATTGTATTTAAATTCTCAATATTCCATTTACTCTTAAATAAAGTAACCCTGCACCATGCCTGGCTCATTCCTAATCACCACCACAGGAGGACCGCCAGTTCCACTGGGAGAAGGAGAGAGCATACAGGGAGAGCCTTAGGATGGCACCATCCATTCCCACCCAGAGCAGGACCAGCTCCGGGAGATCGCCCAGCAGGAGGACACAGGCAGGGTGGGAAGAGTCCAAGGACTTTGCTACTAATGGCTTGCTCAGAGCTTCTGTATAACCCCTCCATTAAAGAGCTGAATCCTGGGCAAAGAAGAGCTAGAGCTAGAACGCTGGTTCTCAACCTGTGGGTCCCAACCCCCGAGGTTGCCTTAGACCATAAGAAAACACAGATATTTACATTATGATTTGTAACAGTAGCAACATTACACTTCTGAAGTAGCAACAAAAAGTAATGTATGGCTGGGGGTCAGCACAATATGAGGAACTATATTAAAGTGTCACAGCATTAGGAACATTGAAAGCCACTGCTCTAGAATGAAAGGAGATTGTCTTTTAAATGTTTATTTATTTGTTTGTTTTTCTCACTGGCAAGAATGGGGATAAAAGAGAAAAAAAAACTTCATATTATATGTTTAAGAGTTAGACCTGGTGAGTTAATGACAACTCTTCTCTCTCCTGACAATTTCAAATTTTCATCTGCTTAGATACTTAATTATCCACTCCCAGCTCTCTCTTCACACCTATGAGCAAGCTGGCCCATTGCCAATTAGTGAGAACAGTTCCTTCACTGAGCTTTTGTGTGAGAAAAAAAGTACATAGAAAGCTGCCACGTGCAAACATAGACCGAGGAAAAGAGAGAGAAGCAGAACATCCCTGAGTTTACAACAGACCTCTTGTTCATTTTGTCCCCATTGGGCTTTCACTTACCGGTGAACACATTTCTCCTCCCGACCTGTATTCTGCTGGGAAGCCTCCTGGACCAGCTGCACAGTGATTTAACTGACATTAAAAGAAAATAAGTAAAACTAAATAAAAAATTTAAAACCAGCCCTACCATGCTGTTTAGAATGTGAATGTCATATCAGCACCACAGTTCACTGTCAGCCCCACCGAGGCAGACGCAACTGAAGCCAACCTTAGGCGTTCGCATAATTCATTCATGGGTCCTGGAAGGATTCACACCAAAAGGTCTCAGAGCAATGAGGTTAGTTCAGCATCCAACGCTACCGAGGGTCCCAGAAGTCAATCAAAACACCCATCCGTGTGAGAGCTTTGCTTCAGAACAAAGAAGCATGTGCGATACTGCCCCTTTACTCAGCCGGGGGGCGGGGGGGGCAAGTCTTCTCAAGGAAGAAAGGGAATTATCTCACAGTAGAAATAAATGGAGTGGGTCTTTTCCTCTCCAAGGTTATAATGGTCTGAACCCGTTACAACAAAAGACCCTGTTTCGACACAGGTCTGTCTTACTTTTGCAAGGTCTCCCCTGGCCTGAGCAGCTGGGTTTTAGCATGCTAGAGGTCTAGCACCTATTCTGCTCCACTTTTGTAACTAGAGGCTTTTGGTTCTTCCAGGAGAGTCTGAACGACTGACCATCTGAGGGCTGCATTTGATGTACACAGGACAAAATTCTTCTTGACTTCTACTTAGACACAGGACCCAAGTTAACAAGTAAGTTGCAGATACCTTAGCAGAATGTAAGCTACAGTACCAAGGTCTGGATCAGGCAGAAAAACTTGTTTTGCACTAATCCATAGCTAGCCTCCTACCAACAGAACGCACTGAGCTGTAGACTGAGGTGAACGTCTGCCTGAGCTCCTGATAACAATTTACCTGCTCCCACTCGCTCTCCATTCACGCTCTATTTTCCTCCTCTTTAATTTATGTAAATGGAAAGAATCCATGGAAAATTTTCACAGAACAGTTTCCTCCAGAACACTCAAGTTACTAGCAACTACCAACACATCAGTTAAGTCTTGAACTTTTGGGAGCAGATAAAAAGCCTTTGGGGGAGAAGTATCACTCATCAGGGTCACCCGAAGAGTTGGAGTCCACCTGTGAAAGTGGAGGCTGTTAGCTAAATAACAAGTTAAACCAACGGGCTCTCTGACAACCAGCATGGCTACTTCATGATCCCCTCTTGCTACCCCAGTGGAACCTAGCACTCTACTACAGAACCCTGCATTACAACTGACCACGGAAGTCCTAAGGTAAGAACAGGTCTGGAAACAAACACAGAAATGCAGGAGGTAGCCATCAGATGCCAGTTTGTTGCTGTAACCCTTAGGGGGACCTACCAAATGAATGACTGAAAATACTCCCCCCCCCCAAGCAATACACCATAAGAACCATTTGGAATTTATAAAGAATGTACAGAAAGAAGAGCAGCAGCTCGGATTTGGAGTGGAACATATGGATGTGCACAGCAGATATGCCGGTCTCCACTTTGTTTCCTCCTGCCTGCGTTTCCTCTTTGTGTGGTGGCCACTAATTCCTGAAAGCATCCCAGAAATCATTTGAGCCTTGGGCTCACCAGCTCCATGCACTGTTGTATGTCCCTGACCCCCATTATTTCAACACTGTTTTCTTAGAGTCAACGCAGCATCAACTGACATTGAGAGGTATTGTTGAGTTACAGTTGACTGCATTCTATAATAAAGGAGTCCCAGGATCCTTTTCCTTGGTGAATCATCCCAACGTAGGGTAACTATAGAACACTCCCTCCCAAAAAAAATTGGAGGTTTGGAATGCTAAGACAGAGAATTTCAACATGGGGGACTTGACCCCTTTAGGAGTCCAATGACCCTTTCACAGGGGTCACCTAAGACCATAGGAAAACACAGGTGTTTACATTATGATTCATAACAGTACCAAGAGTACACTTATGAATTAGCAATGAAAATAATTTTATGGTTAAGGGTTACTACAACATGAGGAACTCTGTTAAAAAGTATTGCTGTGTAGGAAGACTGAGAACCACTGTGCTAAGACATTCTTAAGAATGAAATTCTGTTCACTCTCCCTGTCCTCTCTCACTGTCTCTCCCTACACCTGATCTCCCTCACCTTACCCCATTCTTCTTCCCATCCCTTCTCCAACCCAGTTCCCTCCATCCATCCACCTCTGGTGACTATTTTATTTCCCCCTTTAAGTGAGACTCAAGCATTCTTAGGAGAGGCCGGGGGGGGGGGGGTCTGGGAGAAGAGTGGGGCTGCAATTGGGATGTAAAGCAAATAAATACATTAATGGGGGGAAAAAAGAATAAAATTCTGGCCAGGTGATAGTGACACGAGTCTTTGATCTCAGCACTCAGGAGGCAGAGGCAGAAACAGGTGGATATCTGAGTTTGAGACCAGCCTGGTCTACAGAGCAACTTATAGGACAGCCAGGGCTACACAGAGAAACTCTGTCTTCAGAGAGAGAAGGAGAGAGAAGAGAGAGAGAATATCAAACTCTATCTATTGAATGCAATATCCAAACTCTTTTAGAAATACTGTGAACTCTACTATCCACATTTATAGAAATCCAATCTGACACATCACCTAGCTAAAAGATCCATGTTCCCGAGATTAGAGTTATCCCCTTCCTCCACCTGTCTAACTACCTACAGCTCACATTCCCTGGCTTTAGTTTTCTGATTCCACTGGAAAAAAAGGACAAGCATAATTGTATGGTCTGGATCATTTTTACTTTCCTGGGAAACTTCATATTCACAGTGGGCATCATTCCCAAGGACTGTGAACAACCATCAGAACAGCCCATCTCTTGAATAAAAAGCCACTGCTTCCCAAGCTCTATCAGAAGGGGTTCTGGCCTTAGCTAGTGACAGCCTAGGACAGTCACCTGCCTGCTCTCGAGAGGTCATGACACTATTTACTTCACATTTTTTGGTGTTAACGTCTCTAATTTGCTTCCCACACTCAGTAATGTTGCCTACAGATTTTAGCAGGTTACGGTAAGGTAGCAGTAATTCCAGTGTACACTTGTGCAACTTTAATTTTTTTCAAAGGCCTACTTTTAATATAAGTTCTTAAATGTTTTAACCTCCCTTCTAGCCCACCACCCACCAGAGATAGTAGAAAAGAAAGGTTATTAAGATATTGGGGAAATGGACCTATTTTGAAATGATTCTTAGAAGGAAGTCCCATATGTGTTGTCAGGAAATTAGCAGTTCAGTTCACAGGATCAGCAGCAACAGCCCCATCTACTTGCAATGTCAGGAAAGCAGCCGCAGCGGCAGGACCTAGCAGGAACAGGCAGAAGCCAAATTGGCACAAGTCAGCAGGAGAAGTTCTTTGCAAAGCTAGCTAGGCAAACAAGCCCAGCCCCTGTCACTGTCCATTTAGTTCTATTCATACTCCCTCCAAACATCACATGTCCTCCATGGGTCTTGCTTTACCCAGTGACTTGCCTCAACATGTGAATCTGTCTTTACAAAATCCCAGGTAAGTTTGTATCAGCTGATATCACTCTGCAAATCAGACCAAATCTGAGAAAGTGACAAGAAGCCACCAGCACACCATCAGAAGTATTTTTTGTTCATCTCTTTCTATGGAGTCCTAACAAATGGAACTCAGAATGCATGTAAGGCGAACCAATACATGCGTGTTGTTAGCAAAGGTGTCCTTTCATGTACTTGTCTGAAGATCCTTTCACTTGTGTTCCCTTCAGGAAAACACTCTTTTACATGTTTGCCTCAGCAAAACACCATCCATCACAACTGACTTTCCAAAGAACCCTTAAGTTTCCACTTCACACTTGTTTGATGGTTTTGCCCTCAGTCCATTAACCCTGAGTGTAATGTATCATGAATAATTCCAAAAACTTCCAACCTGCTAAAATTTCACACATCCTGCTAAAAGTCTCAGAATCTTCGTCTTAGATTCAATTTAGCTACATCCCAATTAGGATTGACATTCTTAGCAGACCAACCCACAGGCAGACCAAGGAAGCAATCCTCCTAGGCTTCCTTCTTTTTTTTTTCTTAAATTACACTTCATTAATGCCAGGAAAGTTTTCAATTTTTTTATCCCAAGCATGAAAACATTAGATATATGCTAAAACATTTAATTTATGCTAAAAATCACACCAAGTAATGCAGTTCCTGAAGGCAATGCATATTGGTCCACAACCATTAGTTTCCGTGAAGGCAATGGTCACTCTCACAGAATGGCCACTCTCACAGTGGCAGCATGGAAGATCCAGTGCTTAGATGCTCATGCCGGCTACGAGGCCTCCAGATCCTGTGGCTGGGGTCAGCCTTCATGCCTGCTTCTTCAACAAGCTTCCAAGGGGTATCCCACATGGCATATTCTATTCATCCTTCCACTCCCCAAGTCCATGACCTGGGAATTATCAGTGGTTACATCTCTTCTAACTGGCAATTCGTGTTATGGAAATGGCAGCCCTTGCTTTGTATCAGACCTCGGGGAAGCAATGGCGTGAGTAAAGCTCGCCTGTTTCCTTTGAGATGCTGACAATGCCATGTGCATAACTAACTCTAAGACAGTGAATGGAATAAGCGAAAGAGACAGGAGGGAAGAAGCAAGTGCATAGTATGAGCTAAAAATATAATCAGCCGACTTTGAAATCCCCACCGCACCCACAATGCAAATGCAGTCCACAAGATTCTGATGCTTTCCTTACACATTTGCTAAAAAGGAAGAAGCTCTCTTTGGGTGGGGGTGGGGCCGGAGGAGCTAAAGCTAGAGCATTATGGTCTGCAGATATGAAAATGACAGGCACAGCAATAAAACATAGATCCACTTATCCAGAGATTATGAGGTCAGTTCTTTTGAGGCCAAATGCCTCAACTTCTAATTTTGCCAATGTCTGATGTACAGCTATGAAAGCTCAGCACTAATACAATATCCCAACTGTAGAGATGAACTCAGCAAGCATCGGTGGCACCATGCCATGCACATGCCAATACCCTTACCTAAGTCTAATAGCTTCAATCGCAAATGGCATTCTAGTTTAGAAGACTTTTTATAAACTTACATAAAGTTTCAGGGATATTTCTTCCTCCCTGGGAAAGTGTTTGAGAATGTTCTTTTTGGAGAGTCTTCCATTTTCCTCTAAACATAAGAGGCTACTTAAACAAAGAAGGATTATTACTTGTGACAGTACTGTTGATATATCTTTATCTAAAAGCCAAAAGGCTGAAGATAAGAAAAAATAACTCCAAATAAGTCTCCAATATGTTATATACATCTCCTAAAAACATGATTCTGAAGGTTTTTTCATGTCACTAAATGTAAATCAAACAGCTCTATATATCATTAGGAGCAGAAAAGTTGTCATTCCTTCACCTCAATTATTCAAAATAGGAGACAACTGCCCAGAAGAATAACATTCGAGTGGTTTAACTAGCACTGAATGTTCAAGAATAATAGTTGTGCTTAGAAAGAACCTTCATTCATACTAGTCAAAAAGTGGAGACAATCTAAGTATCCATCAACCAATGAATGGACAAAGATGATAGTAAGCCATTCAAAAGTGAAGCCTGGACCTGGGGCGGAGACTCGGTTGGAAAAGTGCTTACTGCATAAGTCTAAGACACTAAGTCCGATATCCAGCATCCAGGTATAACTCAAGCACTGGGAGGCAAAGATGAGAACATCTCTGGAGTTTGCTGTCCAGACAGTCTAACTAAATCAATGAGCTCCAGGTTCAATGAGAGATTGTCTCAAAAAAGTAAGGTGAAGAGTAATTGAGAATGATACACAGTACAACCCTCTGGCCTCCAAGGATTCATTCAGAGACATGCACTTGCATAAACACATACAAGAAGATGTGCACATGCGTATACACACAGACACACAGACACACACAGACACACAGACACACACACACACACACACACACACACACGTACCCAGAATGAAATCGTATCACTTGTGACACCATGGATAGAACTGGAGTCATCATTAAATGAAGTAGCTAGGAACACAATGACAAGAAAGAACTACATACCTCACATGGCTCTCTTAATAGCTGACAGTAGAACACAGCTTGGGAGAGTGGGAGTGGATGGAGAGAGGTGAATCAGTAAAACTAAGTTATGGTTTAAAAGGAGCAAGAAGTTTCAGGGTGCTTCTATACAGTGGTTATTATAAGTAAGCAACACAAGATTTATAGTTCAGAAAGTATAAGAAAGGATTTTAAATGATGTCACCATAAAGAAACGATAAACCTTTGAGGAGAGGGATTCATTTAACCTAATGTAGACATGCATTGAAACATTACAAGATACCCTAAAGGTGGTACATTTTTATGTCTTATGTATTTAATTAAAAACAATAAATGAGTCTAAATTTCACCATAAGAATGAAACCAAAAAGTTGATTTAGCTGTTTCCCAACAGAATGGTGACTTTTTTTTAAATCATATATTAAGTCAAGACATACATTCTAGAAAATGTATTTCCTAGATGATAGGTCAGGCTGCAGATGGAAAGATGAATGCAAAATGGAGCTTCTACTTCAATTTCACTGATCGCTAGCTAATGAGAAGTCTTGGGATATGATTGAGCTTTTATTTTTCTAAGCAGGTGTCTATGGTGCTAGAACAAATCACAAAGAAAAACCATCAGAATAATTAAGCGTTCAAGTAGTAAAAGATATTACTAAAGAAGGATGGGGAACAAGGGGCAAGCAAATCTACACAAAGGGTAAACCACAGGACTATACCATGACATGTGCATCATCTGGCTTTTCAATCTTGAGTTTTAATAAGACTAATGTCCCCACAAAGAGAGAGAGGGGAGAGCTTTACATAATTCTCATTTCCAAACTGCTAGTGTACAACCTGTTTGTGGTAGGAAATATAAAGTCAAGTTTCTAGTGTTTATTTTTAATAAAATTGGAATCTGTCAAGTTTAAACTGATGTCCTTCGTGCCTAAGTCTATCTCATGTGTGTTCCATATCACTGGGCTATGTTCGTCTGAAAATAAGATCTACTATTCTAGTAGTTGAAATCAACTATACTGTTAACTCTCAACTACATTTACAAATGCTACCAAATGAAAAAAAAACTTACGAAAACTTCACTAACATGAGCACAGAATTCAACAGGTTCCCACCATGTTTGTGTTTGTAAGCCACTTAACTATGATTAGATGTATGGCTCTCTTATTTTCAGTCTAGTAAGGTGGCTCAAGCAGCATTGTGACCTGCCTTGTGAGCTTGCCCCGGATCTTTTGTTAGACTGACAATTTTTCAATTATAACTTGAAACAAATGAACCTGTTATATTAACCTTGAGTGTAACTTTGTTACAAAGAGGTAATTGTAATTGCTCTTGTCATAACTGGTTTTGCTCTGCTTTAAATGGAAGAATGTTAGAAGACTTTAACTATTGAAACCCCAGAAAAATGTCTGAAAAAGATGAATGCTTACCTTAAAACCCACAGTCAGATAGATACAAGACAACATGTTTTAATAACCACCAAGAAAGCCTGCTAATTATTTCACACATTGAAGGAGAATTGTATACATCAATCACGTAAAGGACAACAACTTCCCAGTGCTTCAGATGCAGAGCTCAAAACAATAATGAGAGTTTCTTCCACATTTGGCTGTCATCAAAGGCTCAAGTGCAAGCCAAAAATGACTCTATAGCAACCCAATTTTGAAGAAGAAAATAATCCCTCAAACCCTTGAAGACATCTAAGACAAAGAGCTTTGGGCTAGAAAGAGCAGCTGACATGTGAGAGAAAGGAACAGGGTAGGGCTACAGTCCCTATGTTGCAGGCACAAGGGCAGAATCTCAGGAGGTAGAGAGGCAGAAATGGGCAAACTCTTCGCAACTCTGGGGAGAAGGATCGCTGACCACCTATCTGTGGGGAGATTCCAAGATCTCTGCCACAATGAAAGAACCAAGAAGCTGAAGCTACTAGGGATGGCCAATGGAGGCTCTCCCCCGTTAAGTTCATTTTCTGGCCTAACAAAAGAAATCAACTCCATTCAAGGAAATAGGTAATATCCAAAGTTTCAAAGAGATCAGCATACAGACAATATGACCCAATCAAAAGCTACAAACAAAGCCCATATGAGGCCAGCCACAAGGTGATCCAAATGTCAGACAATGAGAAAGGGACTTGAAAACTGTGCTTGTAACTGTGTTCAGGGACATAAGTGAAGGTATATATTTTTAAAAATGTGAAAATAGGAAAGATATAGAGACACTTGCCACACAAGCCTGGTGACCTAAGTTCTATCCATGGATCCCACAACAAAAGGAGAAAATCGATTCCTGGAAGTAGTCCTCTGACCTGTGCATGCACATGGTGGCATGTGTAGACCACTCACAAATATTCCACACACACACAGAGACACATACACTAATAATAAGTAAAACTTCTGGAAGTTATGAACCAAGAGTTTTGTGGGGTCCATAAAAGACTTCTTGAACTTTTTTCTCTCTCAAATTTTAAGATTCATCTTAGCCTTTGTGCAATAAGCATGTGCTAGATGCATGTTATTGAACAGAGCATGCAATATGTGCCAGGCTTTCTGCATTAAAAACAAGCCATTTTAGGCTGGGCGGTGGTGGTGCACACCTTTAATCCCAGCACTTGAGAGGCAGAGGCAGGCAGATTTCTGAGTTCAAGGCCAGCCTGGTCTACAGAGTGAGTTCTAGGACAGCCAAGGCTATACAGAGAAACCCTGTCTCGAAAAAACCAAAAAAAAAAAAAAAAGCCATTTTAATTTCCAAATGAAGTTGATGAAAATTATCGGTAGAACAAAACTTCTTGAGACTTTAAAAACAAAATATAAAATGACCTCAAACCATTAAATAGTCCAATTTGTACCTCCATTCTAAAAGACACCTCCAAAACTCGCAGTTTTAGAGAATGGATATTTTGCCTGATTTAAGTTTTTATGGAGCTTATCCTTACAAAACAGTGCAGTGCTCTGCGCCAGCCTGGTCTCTGTGCAGCCTGCATTGTGAAGGTAATAAAGTAAGGGAATCATAAGGACTTATTCATGGTTACTAATCTATCTATCTCTGTGACACAGCAAACAAAGCAGAGTGTATGAGTATTTAAGGATAGTGAATAGAACAGCATTTCTCAACCTGTGGGTCACGACCCCTTTGGGGATTGAGTGACCCTTTCATAGGGGTCACATACCAGATATAGTGTAGATGAGATATTTGCACTACAATTCATAACCGTAGCAAAATTATAGATAAGAAGTAGCAACAAAAGTAATTCTATGGTTGGGGGTCACCAGAACATGAGGAACTGTATTAATTGTCACAGCATTTGGAAGGTGGAGAACCACCGGTGTAACAACAGACAAAAATGCAAAGCTCTCCATAGCTCTGAAGATGTTGATACTGGAGGAAATGCCAAGCTTAGCTACAGGAGTAGTTCTAACATCTTTAACTTTCCCATTCTTTCTTTCCCTTCCATGTCAAAGTCAAACTATCTCTACCCTTGCTTGGCTCCATACCCTGACAGATTGAGGTCAGAACTTACCAATGTTCCATACAGACGTTTCTTTACCATATATGACTGAAATGTCAGCTAAGTTAAAATCATGAATATTAAATGGAAAAGTTTTATCCTAAATCCTTCTACTCATTTTGGTTCTGATGTCTAATCTGTCTCTATATCTTCCACCAGGCCATTTTCTGAGATGGAAATGATTTTAGACCTCATATTTGTGAAATCCTTTCCCATCCTGGCTACAAGGAGAATTTAGGACCAATTCAGCACTTGCTGTAATTAACTTCACCAACTACTTACTACCTCTTACCTTGACTCAGTGCTATTTAGAATCAGACATTATTTGCATTTGGAGTTGGTAGTTCAAGCATTATAAGAGGAAGCAAAAGAAGTCAGTGTAAACACAGGTGTCTGTCATACCCGGATTGTTGATCTAGCTTGTTCGTATCTTTGGCAAGCAGCAAAGGGATATTTATGGGCCATGTGGTCTTTGAATGTACTAATTTTGCAAAATAGTGACTAGATCCATTCAAGACAGGCCAAATTATCTATCTTGGGACTTTATTTGGCCTGCAAGTCCAGTGAAGATGTGACCCCACCCAAATCTTTTGTATGTTTTATATAAAGGTGTTTTTAGACAGTATTTAATCTGTCAATGTCCTTTCCTAAAAAGTCCCTTTGAATTTAACTTTGGCAAATTAAATATTTCTGTAATATTTCCCCTTCATGTTTTGAAGAGCCAGCAAAGCTGATTGATCATCGTCCAAGAGAAACAGACACAGGCAGCCCACTTTGCTTGCTGGTACTCTCAGCTAGAAGTATATTAGTGCTGGTAATTGCCCAACCGGCTGGGACTAAGGGGATGGATTGCAGTGGGAAGCCTGCTTAACAAACATTGCAATTAGCACCACCTAAGTGTTTGAGAGTTAGAAAGGTAATAAACAAAAGAGTAAATTAATATGCATGTTAAGTCCCCAAAGATAGCCAGATGGCTGGCTGCAACATCAGATGTTTCCCCTCTGTCTTTGCAGGACCACTCCTCTGTATAGAGAGCTGTACTGTTGACATTTTCTGGGCATCTGATGGAGAGTTATAGGACCCATGATTCGACCTAGCTAGGATGCAATTAGAACATTGAGCTCAAAGCCACATCAGTGTCCCCAGAAACAAGAGGGACACATAGAACAGCAGTCATAAATTGAATAAGGAGCAAATTTCACAAGCATGATGCTAAACACATTACCAGAACTCCCGTTTCCTTAGAAGGGGGAATGTGGACAAACCACGGGGCCAGGAAAGTTTATTTTCTCTTTAATTCTAGAACTCAGGGTGGACAATGCATCCCATGCTATGTGGTAAGACTGTGACCTGAGCCATATGTGTGAAGACGGTTTGTTCCCACATCACTACCAGAAAATAAATGAGCTATTATTCCCAGTAAGTAACCACACCCATAGATTTTGTCATAGTCCAAATCCAAAAGTTGGTCATTTAGACTAAGCCCCAGTCACTGGAAGAAAATGTCAATGCAGATATCTGGGCCTTCACAACACACTTACCATTAAAAAGCCTTTCTAGCAGCTCAGGGCTCAGTGTTCTGTTTGTGTTCTTCCAAGATCTCTCCAACTAATGCTAGGTAAGTAACTCCAAACCAAAAAGATCAGAGAACATCCATGGTAGGCTAGGAGGTGAAGTCTCTAATGCCCACAAAGACCTGGAAACCAAGTAATGAACATGTGGCATGCTGACGGCAGCACTATGCAGACTTCGGATGTACACCTTGAACTTAATGCCCTTTTGTGACTTGGGAGGAGACTCTCCATCAGGAAGTCCCCATAAGCCATGGAAGGCAAGCACAGCATGGCCGGAAGACCTGAAACACATAACAGATGTTCTCATCTTACTCAGTCTGTATTGTCCCTTCCGGTTTTGAATAAACCAACTTGAGCTGAAATCCCTGGGAGAGCTCTTCTTAACCCACAGCACCATGACAGCATGATACACTGCCGAGTACCATTCTTTAAAGGGGTGTTTAATTCACGCCCACGGTCCCAAAGCTTTCGTAGATGATGTTCTGAGTACAGGAGTTTGGACATGAAAACATCTGTCACTTTCAGTAATCACTCGAAGGATACTTTCTTCAGTGAATTCTCTACACAAGCCACAGCATTAGAAGTACCAATGATTTTGTCACTAATTGAGATCCCAAGTATTTTCAAAACACTTTACAGTTGTTGCAGATTATCTCAAAATATCACATAAGCTCTTCAAGTTGAGAGATATTATTAGGCCACTGGAAAATCTTTTGTTGATTGCACTGCTAATGAAATCTAGCTATTTCTAAACTGTAGGTTTGTTTATTTTGCTGATTTTATTTCAGTGTAACTGACTTCTTATGTCATCCCATTATTTTGATTTATATATCTAAAATACTCTAAGGATTTCATGGCATTCTCTAAACTACCAAACACACTCCTGGCACAAAAAATAGAGAGGAAAATAAAAGGACTTAAGAAAAACCTGAATGGTTCTCTCACTCTATCCACCGACAGTTTTATACATTTTTTGTACTATGGCAATTTTTTTTTCTCTTTTTCCCCTTTAAAAAAATATCTTCTTCAGGGCAGTGGTGGTGCATGCCTTTAATCCCAGCACTTAGGAGGCAGAGGCAGGCAGATCTCTGATGAGTTCGAGGCCAGCCTGGTCTACAGAGTGAGTTCTAGGACAGCCAGGGCTGCACAGAGAAACCCTGTCTCCAAACAAACAAACAAACAAACAAAATCTTCTTCATTTCCTTATACCAAAAAAAAAAAAAAAGACTTTTCCTAGTCCTGCTACCTCCTTAAAACCATTTCCAGATTCCCTTTAATTCATCTAAATCACATTTTCAATCCTTCCTGCCATATCATTATATCCCAAACTGTAACCATTTGTAACCATTTGCTTAATTCTACCCACCTAGACCAAAATTTGGTATCAGTACACCAGGTAGCCAAAAGCTTTTTGGCTGCTTACTTATTTTTATATTATTAATTACTATATAATTATAGCCTTTTAAATTATTTTTTTCAGCAGTAACCCCTCCTATAATGTTTATTAATTACTCTTGTGGCAAAATACCTAACAAAAGCAACAGTAGTGATTGGAATAAAAATGGCTCCCTAAGCTCATATTTGTGAATGCTTAGTTTCCAGTTGATGGAACTGTTTGGGGAGGATTAGAATGTCCCTTGCTAGAAGAGGTGTGTCACTGGGGAGTGGGTTGTGAGGTATCAAAAGTCTATTCTGAAATGCTATGATTTTGACAGAACTATGACTATTTCAGAACCATAAAACAGATTGAAGCTACTCCTCTCCCTTGCTTGCCATGACCTCAAATTCAAAACTGTTATTAGAATATCACTCATCTGCTCTGGTCCCCTATAATCCTCTAAAGGCCTAACCACTAAAGTTGCTCTCCCTTTGGTTCTTGCTTCTGACTTGTATAGAACTTTCTTTCATACAAGTGTCCCCATCACCAAGGGTTCACATCAGAAAATGCTAGTGCTGGCCCCACATGACCATCTCCAAGAGCTACTGGTAGGTAGAGGGTCACTGTAAGCCTTCTTCCAGTCCCTCATTGGTCCTCTTGCTTTCAAGTAAACCCCTTATGCCTTGGAAACACATTGTCATTTAGCTTTGTCACTTGCTACGTTTCCTTGACACCCTTAAATCAACTGCCTGATCTCCTGTTCTCTGAATAATCCTATAGATCCTACCTGTATTAACACTTTAACACCGCATCCGACTATTCTCTTCTATTTCATAGGATCCACTCACCTATGATATCCTTGCCTACTTCAAGTCTTCATAAAGAGAAAAACCAAATTACTTCTTCAAAATTCTTCCCTACAAAGCAAAACCTGTGTTCCCATCTAACCTCCAAGTCTAACATAAGCCATAAGAAACCTTGAGTCTTTGGTCCATAAGAAGGACTAAGCTGGAGCCCGGGGAAGGTGGACTATATCAGGAAACATAATGCTTATATCTAACCCTGATGCCATCACCCGTCTGTGCAGTCATTGAACCCTTTCCTATTTCCCCACTAGAAGGTCAGATCCCTGACACTCAGGGGTGTCTATCCTACTTCCTAGAAAGTAAGACCTGTCCATTGTACCTGTAAGAACTTGTTCATGACTGGTGTTGAGTAGTTACCTAGTGAATGAACTAACAAGGACTCTTCATAAACTTGGAGCAATAAGAAACTCTAGCATTTGGAGTATGTATTGCTAACTCTTGCATGTGTTCCCATCGAATCACATGGTCCTTGAGGACTTTTCTTTCGTAAAAGCGCTTGAGATCCTAACAGATTTTCTCTCTCCTATAAATATCCCAGTGTCACAAACACAATCTGCACTCGATAAATATTTGCTGGGTACTTCTTACAAGCCACCCTCATTAACATTCTGAAATTTTTATTATTTCTATTATCTCAGAATTTGCATTGTGACTCATCATGGCCCAAATGGTAACAGTGACTATTAGAACAGAAAGCTTCAGGGAGAAATAATAACAGTTGTTAATAATATTTTATTCTTCATTTAAAAAAAAAAACTAGCCTAGCTATAAAGCAAAATAAGTACTGCTTATAGGTATCAGGGCAAACTAATAGTTGAGCCTGGGCTAAGGAGCCAGAGAAAGAAGATAATTTTTTTTATTAGATATTTTTTATTTACATGTAAATTTCTCCTTTCCCAGTTGCCCCTCCAAAAAACAAACAAACAAACAAACAAAAACAACAAGAACAAACCCCTGTTGCCTCCCCCCTCTCCATGCCTGCCACCCCACCATCTCCCACTTATTAGCCCTGGCATTCCCCTACACTGGGGCACAAAACCTTCACAAGGCCGAGGTCCATTCCTCCTATTGATGATCAAATTTGCAATCCTCTACTATACACATGCTGCCAGAAAAATCAGTCCTACCATGTATAGCCCTTGGTTGGTAGTTGGGTCCCTGGGAGCTCTGAGGGTACTAGTTAGTTCATATTGTTGTTCGTCCTAAGGGGCTGCAAACCCTTCTGTTCCATAAATCCTTTCTCTAACTCCTTCATTGGGGACCGTGTACTCAGTTCAATGAATGGTTGTGAGCCTCTACATTTGTATTTGTCAGGTATTGTCAGAGCATCTCAGGAAATAGCTATATTTAGGTTGGCTTGTCCTTCCTTCAGTCTCTGCTCCTAAGTTAATCTCTGCAATTCCTTCCGTGGGTATTTGGTTCCCCCTTTTAAGAAGGAATGAAATGTCCACCTTTTGGTCTTCCTTCAAGAAGATAATTTTTTAAAAAAGAATTTATAAAATGGTACTTGAGAAATCAAACTTAACAGTCACTAATAAAAAATTCTAACTAAAAAAAGAATTAATAGTAATCCTCATGCCATGATTTCCAACAGGAAGGCTGAGGAGATATTTGAAGAGCCCATCAAACACAAGCAACCTCTGATGCTGGAAGAGGCTCCCACTTTGGATGGAAGCATGGAAATGCTTTCCTGGTGATACATGCATGAGCTTCATGAGCTTGACATCCTAGACCACAGAAAGGTAAACACCTTGAGGGCATTTATACCACTGACATGGTCTTTTGAGGTTCCTTGAATTTCAGTAAAATCAATAAGTCACCAGAGTGAATCCTTCATTCCAGGAGAATCAGGAGACATCTAGCAGATGATACACAAGTCTGTTCTGTCCCTGATTTTTTTTCACAATGTAATTTACATACTAAACAATCAACCCATATGCACGTTATTATCCACTGGGTTTAATATGTTCACTGTGCTGTACAACTATTTTTAATATATTCTCATTTTTGAGTTTTGTGTCCCATTCACAGTCACTCCCCCAGCCCTCTTGCTCTAGAGCCCTAAACACTAATCTCCTACAGATCTGTCTGTTTTGAAACATAGGTAAGTGGAGTCATTTAGTGTATTGTCTTTGATGACCGGCTTCTTTCTCTTAACATGATGTTCAAAGGTCAACTATGTTACAGCATGTGTCAGCACTGCAGTATGTGTCAGTACTACATTGCTTTTTAAGGCCAAATAACATTCCACTGGATGGATGTGACACATTAAAATCATGTTTTGAGAATAACTACTCTGTGCCTGTTAGCACTCCCACCTAAATCATTTTTATAAGATCTCTGTTTTCCAGATGTTTGGATAGATGATGGAATAATTTTTGTCTGTGAAACTGATAAGTTATTTCTCCTCACTTACATTTCCTCACTTGGAAAATAGAGAGATTTGTACTTACTTATAGAGTTCTTTGAGTTATTGTAATTTATTTAAGAGCAGCACAGTGATTTCCCATAGGAATAACTAAATATCCATTATGTGTCACAAGGACATAAAATCGTTAACATCTTTCTTTTAAATTTGATTGGATTTTTAATTGCAAGGGCGATTGACATTTATTATAACCAATAAAAATATGGAGGTGAAATTTTAAGTTCTTCATCTTCCTCTCAGATTTCTACCTGCCCTCAGTCCTTACAAGCATAAAGCATGGTATGCATCTTTTCAAACTATTTTGAGTGCTCACAGCAATAATTATGCAAAACAAAAAGGAACATCAGAGAGGCTCCTTTTACATTTTCTCTGTTAGAAGTTACCTTTCTCCTCCTTTGTTTGGTTTGGTTTTTTTGTTGTTTTAGGGTTTTTTTGTTGGTTGGTTGGTTTTGGGTTTGGTTTTGGTTTGGTTTTGGTTTTGAGTTTGGTTTTGGTTTGGTCTTACTCTATATACCAGGCTTACTACCTAGAACTTATTATGTAGCCCAGGTTGGCCTCAAACTCCCATCAATCTTCCTGCTTCAGCCTCCTACCTATTGAACTTTGGTTATGAGCCACAATGCCTAAATTTATCATTTTTTAAAATTAAAATGAAAAAAACATGTAAAATTAAAATAAAAAAAACATGTAATCCCCTTTCCAAACAAATGCATATGTTACTAAGTCTTTCTTCTTAGCATCATGTAACACTCTGCAGCATGCATATGCTCTAGTCAATATATTCAACTCTTCAACAATTGATATGAGTTCACATAACATCTGCTGACCAATATAAAATAGCCTTAATAAACCTTCTTTTAATAACATGAGTAATTATACCCAGGGATCTGTTGTTACCATTCTACCCATTTTCCATTCTCCAAGCTCTACCTAGGCAAACAGAAATGTTAGAACAAATATAAAGGATGTATGATCTATAATAAGGAATTTTAGGAGCTGGAGAGCTGGCTTAGTGGCTAGAGTGCTTGCTGCAGATGCATGAGAACATGAGTGCAGATAACTAGCCCCCACATGCAAGTCAGGTGTAGCAGTGAGTACTTGTAACTCCAGCCCTGGGGAAGCTGGGGATTCAACAAAAGACAGTCTCAAAAAAAAAAAAATACCAGGGAGAACAATAAAGGTGGACTTCTAATGTCGATCTCTGGCCTCTGAGCAAGGGAGCAGCCACCTGTCTTACCCCTGTTCCCACACATAATAAATAAGGAATTCCAAACAAAAGAAATATGAAGGAAATTAATTCAGGGAACAAACAAGAGTTGACCAGCCATTCTGGACAGGGAAGAGAAGACAATGAGAAAGGAGTGTCTATCACTCCTGTGACTGTGACAAGACTATCAGACCTGAAGAGTCAGGAGCAGTGCGCTCCCTCAGAAGACTCTGTTCCAACCAGTCAGATGGTTGATGAACCAAGCTCCCTTTCCTTAAATGAAAGAGACAGCATTGTCCTTTCAAAAGCATCTCTTTTCTCAAACGTTTTTTAAGATTTTTTTAAATTAAAATTTAAATATAGGATTATGGCTTGTTATGAGATTCTAAATTAGTGCAAACAGAAACATAGTGCAGACCAGCTTAAGAGCTGGCTATGGGAGAATATGGTAAAGCCACATGACATGCTGATGGGACTTTCGGATCATCCTGGAACATGACTTATGCAATGGTTCTGTCCATTTCCTGGGCAAACTGCCTGCTCAGTACATCTGTGTACTTTTGTGAGGTGTGCTCCCGCCAAAGGATTTTAGTCATTATTATTTTGCTCTGGTATGTCTTTTGTAGATTGCTTTGTGTGTGTGTTTTTGGTTTTGTTATTGTTTTGTTTTATTTGTTTTCTTTTAAGATGTGGTCTAGCTTTGTAGCTAGGGCTGGTCTCAAAGTCTCCATTCTCCTCTTCAAACTGCAGTGTTAGGATTACAAGTGTGCCACCCAGTTTGCCTCTCCACTAGATTTTAACTTCTAATTTAAGAACAGAAAACTCAATTGATTGGTAAGTATTGTAGATTGGCATTCTGCACCATGGCTTCTGTGATTCAGTTGGTCCCTGTGCTCATGGCTGAATTTACTAGACATCTAGCATGTGGCTCCTCCTTCCTAAGAGCCAGATCAATCTGGAAAGAAGACCAGGAAAACGATTTCCTTGATTTTTTTTTTCTGGAAGTTCTGCATAGAAAAAGATTTTATCCAGAGGGAAAATTTGTATATTTTACTGGCTCACTAAAATATAAACCATTTAGTGGCGAAAAAAAAAAAAAAAAAACTTAAGATTAAGCTTTCTTTCATCTGTTTGCACGTGTCAACCAAAAATAGTAAAGCATATATAAGAAAGGAAAAAAACTACTGTATAAAAAGGAAAATTTATATCCAAAAGCCATGGTCTTCTGTTGCTGGTGTTAGTTCATAGGGTTTGCTTTTTTTTTTTCTTTTTTTGGCAGTTTATCTTATTTCTAGAACAACGTGAAAGAGACTGGTGGTTGCCTGTCAGCCCCCAAGAATGCTTGCAAATTTAGTGAGGGACAAGTGAACCACCGAGACTTCACAGAAACCCAGTCATGGAAGCAAACATGCTCGCAGAGACTTAAGATTCAGTTACAGGATAAATTTTTTTATTAATTCCCCTAATTGACAGTCTCTTTATTTCCTTTTACCAAGCTATAGATGGTCCTCAAAATAACCTCAAGATGCATTCAATCTGGGCAGCACACAGCTATTTCCTCTGTGGCCTCCAGGGTCCCATTGCCCTTCATCTTCTACAAGGGAGCACATTTAAATCTTTCAAGGGGCCTTTTATAGCTGGGGCCACCCTGTTTCTCTTCCAGGCAGATCCTGAAAGCCTGTTTGTCAAGAGTGAGGAGGGGCCTATCAGGTCCTGCCACAGGCCCAGAAGAGGCCCACCTGCTCTGATCCCAGAGCAAAGGTGTTATTTCTGTTTCTCCTGCTCCTTCCAACAGTGTTGAAATCAGTGTGTTTCACATCTGCACTTCAAAAATCTATTCCACTTTTTCTGTCAGTGCTAGGCAAGCACTCTACTACAGAGCTGCATCCCTAGCTCTCATCCATCTATTCCAGGGAGAAATGGATTGTCATTTAGCAGCAAGAAGTTGTCAATTTGACACAAATTCACATTTCATTAATGATGTCTAACAGAGCCTATGTCGCTAGCTCAATATCATGCATTATTTATTCAAGTCAGAAGTTGGAGGCAGTTTGGCCTGCCTTATGATCTAGCCTGTGATTTCAAAGGCTGAGTAGTCTGCACAGAAAGCAGTGGCTCACCTCACCTCCCCTGCTTCTCCAGTCCCTGACAGAAGTCATGTATGCCCATGCTGCCCAATCTGACTTCAGTACTCTCCGTCCTCAGCTAAGAGCCTTCACTGTTAAGGGCCTTGCAGAATGAATCCATCTCACAGCCATCTGAGCTTGGTCATTTTTCCCAAACACTGGGTTCATCTGTCCATTTGTCCTTCCTTCCTTTCTTCCTTCCTTCCTTCCTTCCTTCCTTTTAATTCATTCTTTTCTCATATATTACATCCCTAGGGTTAGGGTTAGGGTTAGGGTTGTTAGAGTTAGGGATAAGGCCTTCCCATTCCCTCCCCTTCACATCCCCTCCCCCATCTAATCCTTCTCCTTTCCCTTCAGAAAAGGGCAAGCTTCCCAGAGATATCAACCAAACATGGTGTATAAAGTTTCCATAAGAGAAACACCTTCCCTCATCTTAAGGCTGTACAAGGTAACTCTGTTAGAGGAAAGGGCTCCCAAAAACAGGTAAAAGAGTCAGAGATAGCTCTTCCTCCACTGTTAGAATCTCACAAGAGGACAAGTTACATAAGCATAACATATGAGTAGAGGGTCTAGGTTGGACATCAGGCTCCTGGATTATCAGTTCAGTCTCTATGGGTCTCCGTTTGCCCAGGTTAGTTTTCTCTGTGAGTTTTATTGTGGAGTCCTTGACCAATCTGGATCTTTTCTTCTCCTCTTCCTTGGGATTCCCTGAGGTTCACCTAATATTTGGTTGTGTGTCTCTGCATCTGCTTCCATCGGTTGCTAGAAAAAGCCTCTCTGATGATGATTATGCTGGGCTTCTGTCTACAAATATTGCAGAATGTCATTAGGAATCTTTAATTGACTGGTTGGTTGGTTGGTTGGTTGGTTGGTTGGTTGGTTGGTTGGTTGGTTGGTT
>JADRCD010210580.1:0-21560 GCA_019843815.1 Montemys delectorum
TGACTCCATCAACCATAATAAATTGTAAAAACTTTCCAATTATTAATAATTTTTATAGAACTTAGAACATAGGATATAGAGCCTACCATGTTTTGTTTCCATGGTTCAAATATTTGTCCTAGAATAATGAGATCATAAGGAACATACTCATTAATTTTTTTCAAAGATTTTGAGAAAATTGGAGAGAATAATGGGCATATTAAATCTAGATGTGGATAGGAAAAATGTATGGCTTTAATTTTTCTCCACAATAACAATGGTATACAATATGTCTTGTTAAAAAAAAAAAAAAAAAAAAAGAGGAATCCTGTTTTCCATAGGAAAAGTCTCCCAATTCTCATCCCTGTGTACAGGTTGACCTGTGTATTAGTTAGTTTTGTCAACTTAATAAAAACTGCAATTATACAAAAAGACAGAAACATAATTGAGAGATTTCCTCCATCACCTTGGCCTATGTCTGTGAGGAGTTTTTTTTTTTATTTGATGATAGATGTAAAAGTACCCATCCCACCATGGGTGGTGTCATCCATGGATAGGTAGTTTAGAATTCTATAAGAAAGCAAGCTGAGCAATCCAGTAAGCAATACTCCTCTGTGGCTGCTTCTTCAGTTCCTGCTTTCAGGTTCCTGCCTTGGCCTCTCTTGATGATGGAGTATAAGCTCTAAGCCAAATAAATCTTTTCCTCCCTGAACTGCTTTTGGTCATGGTGTTTATCACAGCATCAGAAATAAAGACTGGGCATCCTGATCTCCACTGCACTGCAATACGAAAGTCCCTGATGGCTACTCCCCAAAGCCAATCTGTTATGAAATGCTGACATTTTCATGAGCGAGTGGGAAGGTCATGCTCTACTACTGCTCAGGGCCAGCTTCAGATCTGCCTGCTCCCAGCAGGCCAGAGAGGGCCTCATCTGAATCTAGCACTGGAAGACAAATGTAGAATTGTCACAAGTTCAAGACTAGCCTGGACTGCATGATATTTTAGGATAGCCTGTTTATAGTCAGTTTCAGGGCAACCAAGGCTACATAGCAATATCCTGTCTCAAAACACTAAAACTAATCAAACAAAAATGAAAAAAAAAATCATTGTTTACAGGTTTTTGAATGTTGATACCTCAATGTAGCTAGAAAAAAAGGGATCCCAAGTTGTAAAATTTAAATAATTTGTGAATGTCAAGAAATGGTGTTTATATTATGAGATGAAATGCTTTAAAGGGAAATGGCTAGTTGAAATTCTGTTTTGAGGATTATCAAAGAGTATCTTTAAAAAAATCGCATCATTGAACTGATGGCTAAAGTAAGTAGGATGCATATCCCAGGGACAAGTGCTGACCATGACATCCCACATGCTTAGCAGACTCTCTAGGAAATGTCACTTTTCATTCTTCCCCCTGACATGATCTTAATTCTTTCAGGTTCTTGTTTACTTGCTTTTCCATGAAAGACTATGAGAAGCACAGGTACCTAAGAGGTACAAGAGAGTACTAACTATCTTGCCTCCCATATTTAAATAGAAAAATATATAGGTCTGTGGATGACCAGCTCAGTCTTGCTCTCATCTGTCATTTTTTTTAGGTGATGGGGGGGGGGGGAAGAGCTTACTGAAGTGTCATTTACATAAGGCAAATCTCATCCAAATTTTAAAATAATGAAAGTAATGTTACACATTCACATAGAATTTAGGTTATTCCTTAGTCTCAATAGAGAAATCTTTTCCTGAGGGGTGTCACTTTGGGCTATATTGTAGCAATGCTCCATCCTGACAATCACCAATTCTGTGTGTACTTATAGTAGAACCATACATATGCTTGACTCTAATGAGCTTCCTGGATGCTCTGCATACTGGGTTATAGCCTGGGCCTTTACACCCTGGCTTACAGTGCTGATAAGTCCCATAACCATTGAGTGAGGATGATTTGAAGGTCATTTAGGTATGTGTGCCCAAATTATCTCATACAAATTGTTTGGTGTACATGTCATAAGACACAAACTAATTTTCTTTGCCTTGTAGCCAGATGTCATCAAAGGAGCTTAGATGTGGAAATGACCTAAGATGTGCAACCTTGAAATGTTTTGAAGGATGGATGACAAACGTCATTACTTTTTGATTTGTTTTTTTAATAAATGAATGAGTTTAACAAAAGAATGTGAGGACCAAACCAACAAGGAAAGGTATGCTGTCTTCTAATTTTGGACAGTATTCAGAGTCTTAGGTAAGCCAAGACTCTGCACCTAGAATGTAGAAGCCTGTGGACCTCTAGCCCTTGTTTGCAGGTGATGTCCTCACCAACGTGGAAACTAGAAAACCTGGCTCAAATTCTGAGTTTGGGGTTATGGGGCTTTGAATAGGAATAGTCTCTTTAGACTCACTTGTTTGGATGATTTGTCACCAGAGACTGGAACTATATGAGGTGTGGCCTTGTTGGATTAGATATAGCCTTGCAGATGGTATAGCTATGTTGTAGTAGGTATGGTCTGATAGTAGGTGTGGCTTCATTGGAGTAGGTACGGCCTTATAATAGGTGTGGCCTTGCAGTTGTGGGTGTGGCTTTTTATAGTGGGTGTGGTCTTGTTGTGGTGGGTGTGGCCTTATTGTATTGGGTGTAGTCTTATTGTAGAGGTGTGGCCTTGTTCTAGTACACGTTCCCTTGTTAGAGTGGCTGAGGCCTTAAAGTAGTAGTTGTGGCCTTATTGGAATAGCTGTGGCCTTGTTGGAGGAAGAATGTCACTGGGTGTAGGCTTGAAGCTTCAAATGCTTAAGTGAGGTCAGTGTCTCTCTCTTCCTGCTGCCTGCCAATCCAGGTATTGAACTCTCAACTTCTCTAGCACCATGCCTGTCTGCATGCTGCCCTGCTTCTCCCCATTATGATAATGAATTCAACCTCTGAGGTGTAAGGCATCCCCAGTAAAATGCTTTCCTTTAAAAGAGTTCCCATGGTCATGGTGTCTCTTCACAGCATTAAAACCCTAACTTGACAAAGAGGATAGCAGAGGAACTGCCAAGAGAAGGAGACAACTTCCTACCAGGTGAAAAATGACCAATTCACAAAGAACCCTGATTTGGGAACCTCAGATGTCAATGTCCAATGTGTGCCATAAAGTTTCATGACATTGCTTTATCAAATTAGGGCAGAGTTGACAAAGCAACCAATATGGGTACCATCCAGTGCTTCTCTCAATCAGTACAAAGCAGTGCAAAGACCAGGACTTTGACATTTACTTTTGAAGCACTGCTGAGAAAAAGCAATTAGAACAAAGAAGCAGCATTAAAATGTTCCCCATTGCAATAAATAAGGGGAGAGGAGAAGAGGCTGTAGAAATGGGCCCCCTTGAAGAGGAGATGAAACTAAACAAAACCAAACAGAACCTTGACACACAATAATTGGAGTTGTCATAGTTTTCATCCTGTGCAATTAAAGGGCAAACCTATTTTCTAAGATTGTTTTCTTTAATTATAAAAGTAAATAAACGTAATTAAAAAGTTAAATAGATGTTTCTTAGGTGCATCGTCAGTGGAGCAGTGGAATATCTCACATGCTTTTTGGGGAAGATAGTCATTGACATTTCACAGGATTAGGAAGCAATCCTGTCAGCACAAATGAGGGGAGAAGTAAGTTGTCTCCGTAATTGGGTATTCACCCTGTTTGTTCTCTCACAGTTTGGGTGTAAACAAAAGAAAATGTCTCTTCCTATTTAATCTAAAAATACACACCACCCACCTGTCATAGAGGCAGAGGAGGGAATATGAAGAAAGCTATACTATTTTGGAGTCTGCTACTTGCCTGCAGGTGTGGATGAGAGACTACTGCAAAGAGCTTGACGAAATGTTGAACAAGTAACTCACAAATACTGCCTCCCTCCTGCCAAGTCAGTAGGCATGCTCTGCCTCTAGAGAAGACAAATGTTCCCTCCATAATAGGACCATTGCCCGCAATATGGCTGAGATGACAGCCACATTGAAACTACACAGTACATCAAAATTTTATCCCATCTTCTCTGTGTACCAAGAGTCCACATGCTATTGTTGCCCCAATGTTCAGCTATAGTGTTGTAGATAGGAGGTGTTAGCGCCACAGTAAGTATATAGTCACTTTGGTTTATCCAGTGTTTTCAGCAGGATAGAAGGCTCTAGAACTTCAGGAAGCCCCAGATTTTTCCATTCCGATGACCAAAGCCCCTTTAACCTTCGAGCTATGCTACACTGTAGACATTAAGATGAGTGCTGGCTGTCATGGACAATACCATTGAGAAAAATACTTGAAGTAGGGCATTGACTTTCATGTGGCTCTGGAAGCTCCATGTCCAAGGTCAAGATACCAACTTCTGTTTCTGCCGAAGGCTCTCTCGGGTTGCCCATGTACACTCCCTTCCTAGGTATATAAGTGGGAGAAAAGACAAAAGAGCTCTTTGGATCTCTGCTTATAGAAACACTGACTTCCTTCTCTTATATTAGCGCTTTAACCTCTGCATCTTAGTTAACTTCATTTTCTCTCTGAGTAGGCCCACACTCTCTCAGTAGGCCCACACTCTCAGTCAGCCCTGTGGGTTTAGGACTTAGTTATAGATTTTTTTTAGTCAGACACAATTATTCAGACATTAACATTCTTCTCATGATCCTGAAAGTTCATATCATTCAAGTAGGAAAATTGAATTCTGTCCCCAATCCGTTAAGTCTCAATTTATTATATCATTACCCTTAAGATCCATAATGCAAAGACTCCCTAAATAGGAGGTTTGTCTTCTTATCTTAAGGTACAATTCCTCACTCTCGATCACCTGTACAAGCCAGTAAGTAACATGCTTCCCATTAGACATCTCTTTCCAAAGGAGATTAGAAACTAAGGGAATGGCCATTTCTAAGCAGACTCCTAAGCCTAGTATGAGAAATACTTTCAGATCTTAGGGCTTGTAATAATTCTTTGATTTTTCACCTCAAAGCTGGACTCAACAGCACCGAGCATCATTCTGAGTTATAGAGGGGGCTTGCCTCCAAGACACTGAGAGGGAATATCCTAGTACACAAGCACTAAAGATAGGGATTTACCCTTGGGAATTGAGGAGTGCTAACGCCATCACCGAGTGATGTGTGTGCACAGCCTTAATGATCTCTGAGTGATCTGTGGAAAGGCCTGTCCTTTTCTTACAAGACAAAGCAGAGTTTTATCTGATTAGCTTTGTTGCCCTGTCCTGTAGACTAGAAGTCTGATTGACTGTGTGTAACCTCTCTGGTTCTATCCAGTTCAACCTGGCAGTGCTATAACCTGTCCATCCTTTAATTCTAATCATGTGGCTGGTTAAATCATGGAAACGGTCCATGGAGCCTTTATGTAATGGTGATTCAGCCACATTCTGGTCCCCCTATTCAGTGAAATTCTCTCTCTCTCTCTCTCTCTCTCTCTCTCTCTCTCTCTCTCTCTCTCTCTCTGTGTGTGTGTGTGTGTGTGTGTGTGTGTGTCTATGTTTATGTGTTCTTATGTGTGGATGAAAACATATGCCACATCGATAAGGTAGAAATACTTCCAGCTATACTGACTGAATTTTCTCCATCACCTCATGCCTTCCTATAAGCTGGGAGAAAACACAAAGCTGCTTTGACAGAACTGGTTTAGAACCTCCTTCAGCTAGATACTTAATTCTATCACTTAATGCTTTGCCTTCTACAAAGCAACAGAACACAGCACAGCCATGTTTTCCATCTTTATCCTGAGGTTAGAGATTAACCTTTCCTAGAGAGTCCTGTCATCAGTTCCTCTTTTCTGGTTTCATCTGAGGCATGGCATATCCACTTAGCTGTCAATATTCTGAGACATCTTAGGCTTCTTATAGACTATGCCTAAGCTTTTACCTATCACTTAGTTCTAAAACCACTTCCAATTATTTTTAGGTATTTAATACAACAGCACCCTGTTACTCATACTAAACTTTGCTTTCCTAAGACTTTTCTAGAGAAACTGGACATGCAAGATCCACAGTCTTTGTCTTTGATACCTCTCCTCAGTAAACCTATTACACACAATTCTTGATTAAAATAACCAAACTTAGGACCGTGACAGGATTTCTGGAGTCCAGGAGGTATCTAGTCTTGAACGACCAGGTCTTCATTTGTGTTTAACTATTACAGAATATTTCAGTACAGATTATACTCTCTGAATATTCAAAACTGTCTGCAAGTGTTACTAAGTTTTGCTTCCCTTTTGTTCTTGTCTTGTCAAAGAAAAAGATTTGGCCAAGAGACATATGCTACTTGAGGAAAAGTTTTATTTAGCAAAGTGATGATTTTCTTCAAAGCAAACAAGAACACTCACTCAGGGTTGCATAGCTATATGATACATAAGGTTTGTTAACTTTTTAAGAGTTTTTAATTAATATTGTGAGATGGATAGAGTACTCACCACATACTGTGACCTTTTATCTACTTCTAAATTAGAGTAGACTGGATCTCCCTTTTAGGCTCTTTTTCCCAATGATTCTTTTGAAATACCAATGAAAGAGTGAGTCAAAACTACCATGTAAATGATACTACCATAAAGCTGACTTCTTTGAGAATGCATATTCTTCCTAAGTCCATACTCATGGTAATCAGTAACATTCTTTGGTGCCTTCATTTCTGCTTTAGTTAAAATGATCTATTTATAACTTCAAGGATGCTGAACCCTCAGCATTCCTATCATCATGGGAAACAGGTACCATGTTACAAGCACCATTTTTGGTACCTGGCTTCTAATTCCATGCCTGCTGGTCTGTGGCATCACTTCAAGCTGCATGTATAAAAATGTCACACTTGTGCCTGAAGTATGCCAGCATTGCTTTGACTTGATGAGGGTAAGGGTGACCTCAGTACCCCTCCTTGCTCTTAGGCAAATGGTTCAAGAGATTTCAAGTTCTGGATGGGAGGTCCTGCATGTTAACATTGCATTTTTGGCTACTAAAATTTGCTAGGCACTGAGCGATGGGAAGCCTGCAGATGACACTAGTTAGCCAGGTCAGATTGGGGGGACATATTGAAGGGCAACAGTGAGTGGATACTGAAGTAATGTGGATTTGGTTTCTATGATAGTTGCTTGACTGAATTTAGGATCACCTAGGAACACATGTGAAATGTCTATGAGGGCATTCCCAGGGAGGTTTAACTGAGTAACCTACATATAGGCTAAATGAGGAGGGAGAATCGAGCTGGTGAGTTACATGAGGACCGACATTTCTTTCTCTCTGCTTCTTGAGTCTTACACAGTGCCATTGAGCACTGGCCTACACTGGAGGTTTTCCGGCTTGGTCTCCCTGCTTTATTCTTCTTGTAAAAGATGTGATGCCATCATTTCCTGTGCTTGCCTGTTGCTTGCTCCTGTGCTCCTCTACCAGGATGGACTAATTCCCCTTCAACTATAAGCGAAAACAAACACTCTGTTCTATATCTCACCTTGAGCCTGGTGTTGCCATGGCAGTCAGAAAAGTATCTGATAAAATAATTGTGCAGGAGACCTTAGAAGCACACCTATGGTGGTGACCAGATTTCTAAACGAGCTGAAGAGCTTGAAAGTCACATTTGCTTCTTAAAAGTATCATTCCTTATTAAATGCTAAGTGCATGGTAGAGATATTCAGGCAATCACAAGTTCTGCTGAAACTGCCATAAAATGCTCCTTTGGACTGTGTCTCTGGGCTAGCAGCTTTTCTACGTGCTTCCTTACAGAGAAGCTCGTAAACAGGGTCTAATCGACTGAAATTGACACTGCCATCTTCAGCTTAGAACTACTGAAGTAAAAGAAAGGGAAGTGAAACGCTTATATTCATGCACCCTGACACTGATGGTACGGTGGTGCTAGCTGGCTCTACAGTCTACATGAGCCTCCATCACAAGAAGGATCACCCTGTTTTGAGGGTCAATACTTGATCCCCTCTGAGTTCTTGGAAGCTGACATCAGATGGCATCTGATGCTGTTATTAAGTGCAGAAGTCCTTCTCAGGCCAGGGAGGTAGACTGGTCAGTTCCAGGTGCTTAAATTCTGCCTGGAAGCCAAGGTTTATGCAACATGTCTTCCTGAGCTGTTTTCTGAAGCTCAGGATCCAGAAGGAAGAACACCTGGGTCGTTGGTCAGTCTAAAGACCTGGATTAATACCAATCAACCTCAAAGTCTGCAAGTTGCCAATCTTTGTGTGGAAGCCACAGTCTCAAATGAGCGCTGGGAACTAGGGCAGCTTCTTCTTGTCATCCAGAGAGTCCCTGTTCACTTGGATTAGACCTCTACAGAGCGATACACAGTAGGGCACCATTTTTCCCGCAGCTAGACTAAGGTGTGCTCCAAGGATACATGCTGATCCCAAGGGGCTGATGCGATAGTCAAGACCATTGACCACAAGATGCAGGTAGAGGCATATCTGTCAGCACCTCTTCCTCTTCCTCTTGCCTTCACAATGCCTTCAAATCTCCATTTCACACACTGACTGTTGAACTGGTCTGCGCCTGCCAATCATAATCATCATGAAGCCTTGACTTTTCATTTGGATGAGAGGGAAAGCGATATGAAGAATGCTTTGACAAAGCACATAGCCTCCTTTATTTAAGGGCATTCTGACTCGCTCAAGGAAATCACTTGCAATATGGAAGCCTGATATTAATAAGCTTTTGATGACAAGAAATTAAAAAAAAGAAGCAGATTCACTTTAGGAATGCCCTTCTTGTTTTAAATGGAAAGAGTATAACATCATCAACAATTCATTCAGATATCCCTTAGTGGGACAGGGGTGGAAAGCCAGAAGAGCACACCTTACCTGGATCTGTATGCAGAACACTTGACAACTCTGAAAGGCGCTGTCTGTCCCTGGTGCCATCTGGGGCAAGGATTGCATTTTATAACTGTGCTGATATCTTCCCAGCCAGTCACCTCTACAGGTTATGACTTTTTGAGGTGAGAGAACCTTGGGTTTTGCCTCAAGCTGGTCATTAACTGTTGCTAATGATAGACCTCCTGAGGAAATTGGAAATAACAGGAAGTGATTTGGTATAAATACAAGATGTCAGAGGCTGTCCCCCCACAATGTCGCTGTTGAGGTGCGATACATTGTACGTCCTGCCCTATTTTCAAACAGAGTAAAAGAGAACTGTGAAGCCCGAGCGCACCTTCCTCCTGTCACATTTGGTCAGTGCACTTCAGTGAAGCTGCAGGCTGTATCTGACTCTGGGTTTGGGCTGCTACCCTGTGATTAAGCTATATTGCCTCCCCTCTGCTGGCCCAGGCCACATGTCAGGCTAAAGTGGCATCCTATTCAAAATTCAGCCCCTTCTCATGGGAACTCAAATCCACCAGCAAGCAGGTAAGAATCTGAATCAAAGCTTTTCAGAGGTTAATATTTTAGGTGATATTAAAGAGGGATTTTGGGTTGATGACATCTGTTTCCTGGCCCCCCATATCCTCTTTGGACCAGAACTCTGGTCCTCAATCAACTCCAAAATAATATATATATATATATATATATATATATATATATATATATATATATACAAAACTTATCATTGCTTTAAAGTTTTAACATAGTAATGATGATGATGTGTGTGTGTGCGTGTGTGTGTATAATTTCTATGTAAGTCTCTTAGATGATATGCATAAACTGTTGCTAGACATCATTTTCAGGTAAACAAAGCCATTGATTTGTCTGGACTGCTTCCTGAGGTCTCCATCCCTCAGCAAAATCCACACTCAGTTACTTCTGTGCACACGTATGCATGATACATTGGCAGTCTTAGCCAATTCACATGCTTTTTCTTCAATTTATAAAATTGTACTATTAACAGATGCTTGCAAAGACCAAATTCTGTAATATCTGAAGCTTAGTAAAAGGTACATGGTGAATATTCCTAATGAATGTTAATTAAATATAGATTGAGACCGCTCAGTTTTGCTCAAGGGCTTGCTGAATTTACTCGTGTGAACCAATCTGTCTGAACTCTCCAGCATGTAGAAAATGTAGCATCCTTTGACTAAATGGCCTTCAAATACTCATGATCCACAAACACCAGTGGGCCAATGAAATTAGGGTGTTAGGTTACCCTGTCTGTCAGCACATCTTGGTTCCCTGCTTCATTGGTATATACTTCATCAAACTGTCACATAGGAGAATACAGTTTCCCATAATTCCTTCTTCCTTTATTTGTTCATCACTTTTTGCAATAGATTGTCATGATTTGAAAGGTTGTAATTTTTTACATGTTTGCTTTCCAAAGTTCTGGTTAAATTTGAGGCATCCTGCACAGGTTGGCAGGGTACAGCCCCCAGGGACTTGATGCTCCCCAAGCTGAGAGAGGTGAGGAAGATTTTTGATCCTAGTCCTTGGAGGGAGAGCAGGCAAAAGCCAATCAATAAACAAACTGAAACAAGTCTCAAGGAATGTGGAACATTTTATCAACTCTTTATGTACTGTATATGTATTTTTTTGTATCAGGTGCTGATATATAAATCACTCCTGGATTCCGATTACATAATAAGAATTCTATAAAAACATTTTTTTATGGAAAGGTATCTTTGATGATTTCTCAATTTCAACTATTCCTGTCACTTTTGAAATGTAGTTTGTGTGCGCTGGCATCCAAAGTGTTTGACAATTCACATATGTGATTTCTGATAGCTGAGATATAGGAAATAACTGCTCACACACAGTTATAAAGTAGCTTGGGATTTGAATGGTGGTGTGGAAATTTACCTGGTTGTTCTGGGAATCCTGCTGCATTGCTAAAATGTAACCCTGGCTGATCCCTGCTTGAGCCAGCATCCAGGGAGTACAAGTATTTCAGCCCTGTCTCCATCAAGGAGTGAAGAGAGTTGGCTCAGGATGCCAAGGTAGCAGAGGGAGGTAAGGCCTGGTTATGTCTGTGCTGCCATGGCTTCCTCATCACGGTTTGTTGTCTTACCAAGTGCCTTCACCCTAAGCAATCATACTCCCCCCTCTATGTCTCTGCCACCTCTTTTTCTAGCTGCTGAAAGAGGAAGTGTCTTGTATAGTGCTTGGGCTGGGGTCAGTGGCAAAGACCTGTGTCACAGCCGATGTCCTCAGAATGCAAAAAGTTGTCCCAAATAAACAATGTGCAGCTCCAGCCCCTCCCTTATACCTTGCAAAGTGCTCCTTCATTTCAATCTTTACTATATATCATTTTAAAAGATAAAGCCAGCACAATAAATACAGGGAAAAAATATTATTTTCTCAAGCCAAAATACTGCACTGGACTTTGAAAACTTTCTTCAGATCTCACCCACATCAGCCTAGACACTGCTAAATTTTAATCAGAGAGTATATACATTTCTCTAATATGCGTTTGGCCGACATTTTCCTGTAATATTCTGCAATTTTATATATCTTGCCCATAACCAGTGTTTCTTCCAAACACATACTAAAATTCATCACTCTGCTAGTCGGAGACAGATTTTTCTCAAAATCTTTTCTAAACTCACTTCATGTGCTACTCCCTAAAGACATTTACAATATGCATTTGATAATGGACTCCTAGGTCTCTGATACTTGTCTCAGTGTGTGTATCGATTAGCTCTTTATTCCTGTGACTAAAATAACTGACAGAAACAATCTACAGGAGGTAACATTTCCTGCCTGGCTTTGTGCCAAGTATCATGGTGCCGAGTCTAGAGCAGAGGAGGGTTGTTCACCTCATGCATGATGAGGACATAGTGAACAGACAGGGAGTGGCCAGCTAACACAGCCTTGAGGACCCTCTTCCAGTGACCTGCTTTTTTTTTTCCCCTAGGCTCCTATCCTAGAGGCCTCATGACCTCTCCAAAATGGCACCAGGGGAGCAGACATTCAAAACAGGAGCCTGATGGGATATTCCCTATTCCGACAGCAATACTATGGACTGGAGGAACAGACAGAGCTAGCGATGACACATGCACAAAGACACATGCCTGATCTTATCCTCAGGTCCATTCCCAAACTGGGATGTCCACATTCCATCATCTGCCTTTCTATAACATCGAGAGTGGCAGGGCACTCTGATCAGCTTGCAGCAAGTTGAGCGAACACAATTTACAGTCTTCTTTGCTGACTGCTTTCTGTTTATGAACAATGTGAAAACTCATTATTGCAAGAGAGAACACATGAGCATGTTCACTTTCCAAGACACAGTGCAAATAACACAGCTCTGGTTTTTTTTTTTTTTTTTGTGAGAGCCTGCGTCCTAAGCTAGTTAGAGATAGGTAGGACCTAGTATGCCATCTGCATAGGTGCCAGGACACGGACCCGCCTGGACGTCTCAGCCAACACTCACCCTGGTGCCAAGTCATTGCCTTCTAAACAGGTCAGAAGATGGTGACTTGTTTCCCAGAGCATGTACATGGGCTATTTTTATTCTTTTTTTCTTGTCTGTTTGCTTTTATGCACAGGGCCTATTTAGCCTGGGGTTTGCTCTATGGGGATCAAAGACACAGGCAAAGCCTCTTGACAAAGGTGTTCTCAGGTCCTTTGTCACCATTCAAGGGCCGAGAGAGCAACTGAGCTAAGACACAAAGACCCAAGAACTGGGATGAGAAACCAGGGAAAGAGCACACTGACAAGGAGAGTGCTGTAGCACAGAGCTGGCAAAAAAGCCAGGTGGGGAGAAAGCGTCACCTTTCTGACCCAGCACCAAGGGAAATCAGAAGAGGCAGGATGGGTCAGGGTGTCAAGTGAACAGAGGGCTCAGGACAGGGCGTGTGTGTTGTAGGCTGTGATGTGGACCTGTCCAGGTGATGCTGAAGACTGCTGATGTCCTTCCAAAGGAGTTAGAAAACTTCTCGAGCCCTCTGGCGAACAAAACAACAAGGCTTAAATGCATATGTGTTCCTGATAATAAATTAGACACGGGAAGAGAGTAACCATATAACTGATGATTAATCATAGCATTAATAACAGCATACATGACAACAAAATGTCAGGCTTGCTATTGTATATTTGAACCAGTATTAACTGTAGTGATTAGTTTAACACAATCCCTGTAATAGGGAACAGCGGATACAATAGCTAAGACAGACATCTCATTAGGACGACAGTAAGTTCTAGTACTTGATGGTACTAAGTTGGGTTATAGAAATTGGGTCTTCTGGGACTGCTGGAGGGTTTGCAACTATCCAAGATGGAGCAAGACAGACAGAAATTGACCAGAAGTACATGACACTACAAATACACACACATTCATATGTGCACACTCACATAGGTGTGCAAGGACACATGTACACACACATGTGCGTACACACATACAAACACACACTAAAATAAAATAAATCCACACTTTGAGGGATGGCTTCTGAACTGAGGCTGGCTTGTAGTTAATAAATATTCAGTGTATCTTCCCAGCAGATGTCACCACACACATTTCAGACCATTTTCAGGTTGCAGTGTTCTGTGTTGGGATGCACATGGACTTAGACTTCCCATCAGCACTGTGATGGCTCTATGAAGAATCAGGATATTCTGGCCAGGGAGAACCCCTGAATTAGAAGCCAGATGCCCTGACCATCCCTATGGGAAGATGAGAACTTGAGTCTGTAGGGGGTGAGATCTGAGTCTACCTAACTGAGGGCGAGAAGACCACCCATCTCAGGAGCTAGCGAAGAGAAAACTACTAGCACAAATTTATGATGGGAGAAAAAATACATGCTCGAAAAGGGACTAAATGGGGCTGTCATTTGTGCGATCTAAAAACAACAGTTGTTTGCAATTTAAACAAAATAAAAGTTATTTAGAATTTAGTTTTTCTTCCTGTCCTGATGTAAGATCAAATTCTGACTCTGATGTAGAAGCAAAAACCTCAAGGATCTATGCATAGGAGACAGATTCTGTGAGCCACTTTACTACTCCAAAGACAAGGTTCCAGACCAGGCATAGCCTTCCTTCTTCAGGGTGAGGCTCCTAGAGATGGCCCATCCTCACTCTTCACCCCAGATTCTCTATAGAATGAAAACGAAGCAAGGAGAATCCATAAGACTCCTACAACAAAAGTGTAGGTAGGAAACTGGTCAATACACTGTGGCGTTACAACAGAACACACAGTCCAGCTTTCTCCAAGAACAGCAAAGACAACTAAGAAGCAAGAAAATAATAACAGCTACTCGGGTCCTCATGAGCAGAGGCAAGGCCAGAGAGGAAAAATGGTCACATGACCCTGCTTTGAAAGCAGACTTGCTGAGGTTGACCCACAGAACCTACCAAAAGTCCGATCACACGATTTACCTCTGAGTTCCTACTCTGGCACCCACCAGAATCAAAGACACAGTCAGGGAGGAAATCGAGTTCACTGTGTGCGGCTAGTGCTGTTAGATGTGACAGGGTAGGTGCTAGGTGAAATATGCTTATGACGGAAGTTGTGAAGTTAGTCAAGACCAGAGAAGAAGGGGACGTACCCTCAGTGGGGTGAACAAAACCCGTAATTGGCGGCCATAATTGCGGATAAAATCCACTGCAGACGGCTCAAGGTGAAACGTTCTGGAAGGAATAAATTAAATGCCTCATCTAGGCTGAAGGGCTCTGAATTAGTCGGCGCCTCCTGAGAATAAGATCTAAAACTCATCACAGCTCAGTGAGAACATCTGCTCTGTGCACAGTCCCAGTCAGAAGGAGGAACAAGATGTCAGGCTGCATGAAGCAAGATGAAAGATGCATGAGTGCTATGAGTCACCGCAGTGAGAACGCCTTACATAATCCTTTGTAAAATCCAAGAGAAGAGAACATGAAAGAGGGGGTGGGACGGCAGTAACAGGGGTCAACGGGCTGTGCATATGTTAAGACTTCAAAACAAGGGGGAGAGAAACAAGCTGAAGCATCCCCCGGCTTTCAATTTCTATAAATGGATGACAGAACGTGGTGTATGTGAGAGACCAAAGTAAGCCTGAGCCATCCTCACTCAGGAAGCGATTGCAGGAGACAAAATGTGTCATGAAATTCCAGGGAAGGCGTATTTCAGGCGAAGTCAGTGTACGCGTTTCCTTCTAAGGAAAAGAGTTTCATTTCTGCAGGTGGTGAGCAGCTTCAGCTGAGGCCATGCTTTTCGGGATGGGGGCAGGATGGGGGCAGGATGGAGATGAGGCTTCAGGGGTTTCTGTCTGCACATCTGGCCCACACCATACTACAAAGTCCATAGAGAGCCTTGGTTCAGGATGGTGTGCTGCATTTTCCACTTCCCCTCAGGGAACAAAACTTGTCAGGGCCCTACATGCATGCGCACGCAAAGATCCCCCGTTTCCCGCCCCCCCCCCCCCCCGCCCCCTCCCCCCGTCCGCTGCCTTGGCAAGCTTGACACAGATAAGCTTGGTTCTTTTTTTTTTTTTTTGGTGGACTCCTTTTCTCAGAAGCCTCTTGGGGATTTTATACACCCAAGTCTTGTTACTTTGGTTCTCTCTGGGTGACACCACGTTGAGTTTTATTCTGTGCAATGACACCTCCATGAAGATGTGTCCCCGTTTACCAGTGATTGACAAAGGAAAGATTGTCACGGAAGCATTTGACTTACCGTTCCTCTCTCATTAGAAGCCTGGTGCTCTCAGATATTCTTTTCTGAGATAAGGCCTCGGTGACTGTCCTGCTGTGCCTCAGTTGCCAAAACTAGGCTCAGCTTTTGACTGTGGAAAGCCAGGAGCACCCTCGCCAATCTTCTGAGGACAAACTGGTGCTGGTGTAGTTAGGGGAAGCAACGACCCAGACAGTCTACGTGCTAGAATCGATCTTAATTTCTAATAGCCTCAAACCCCACACTCCCTTTGGCCATTGTATCCTAATACAACAGCAGGCATCTGTTGCCAACAGATTCTGTCACTCGCTGGGTCACTGGAGTACTCCCAGCCTGAGATCCTTTCTTGCCTCTGTGCTCAAAAGTTTGCCAGACAACTCTAGATTTCTGTGAATCTGATGACCTGATTCTGTATCTTGGTTTTGGTTTTCCTGTACACAGAAGCATGAGGGACATGCTATAAATTTTAAACCCAAGCAGTGGAGGTGTTAAAAATTTCATCTTGCTTTTTAATCTCTGTCTTCATCAAAGACATGACTTCAGATGGTCATGGTTGAGTATGCCTACTGTTCATATGAGGAGATTGATATAGCTGACAGGCATATAGCTCCTATTTATCCTTCTTCAGCCTTCCATGGTAGCCAAAGGTAACTCAATCCTAGGCTAGTGGGGTCCTGGCACAATGTGTATGTAGGGGTATATGTGCTTTTTTTGAAAACTAATAAATTAGTATTTTTATATTTATTTGGATGTTTACATATGCATCCTATGGCACAGATATGGAAGGAGTGGACAACCTGAAGGAATCAGTTCTCTTCTTGGGGATTGAACTCAAATTGTAAGTCTTAGCCACAAGTACCTTTATCCACTGAGCCTCCTCACTGGCCAAGTACTGGGCTTATTATGACAAGAGCTAGCAGGTAGTATCCTGAAGTACTTATTGTTTTCCTCTCTCCAGTTGAATTCAGCTTTCTCCACAGATTGATTTGGCCCTTAGTACAGATTCAGAAAATAGTTTGAATGATGGGATTAGTCACTTAGTCAATCATTTTTGACCATCAAGTAGCTCTTAGTTTAAACTGTAATGTTTTGGTCATTTCAAATACTGGTTGGATAAAAGCACATATGCCCTTACATACACATATATTCATGTATGCACATAGCATATGACCACAAATGACTCCATTTGATAACTCTCTACAGCCATGCTCTTGGCACGTGGTGGGCAGGGGTGTGGCATGGATGTTTCCCTCCATGGGATTCAGAAAGAACAGTGGCTGCTACTTTGAGATTGTTTCCTCGAGCCATTCTTCATTGTACTGTTGCATAAACAGTAATCTCCTTTTGCTCTCCCTTTATGTACTCAAATACCAAAAGTGATGCTTGTGATCAGGCCAGACTCTCCACTTAAATATGTTGAACTGATTCACCCTTCAACAACTAAATTTTCTGGAAAGGATTGGTACTTTATATCAATAGAAGACTTTGAGGTTAAGCTGCATTTTTAAATTTGCCATTCACAGGATAGTAAGTAGCAAACTGAGGAAATTGAGAATTAGACATAACTAATTTATTAAAGGCTGGGCATTAGATTTTAGAGATTTTCTCTATAGTCTAGAACCCAGACCTTCTTGGGACTGGTTCATACTTTCTGTAAGAGAGCCATACTGTAAAGGAAACTTTTCCGTCATGGTTCTTCCTTATTGAACAACCTGCCAGACCATCTCCTAAGTCATTCCAAGAGCTGGGGGGCGGGGACTAACCCAGTCATCACATTTGAAGTGGGGATCATTCTTCTCCTGGCTTCCCTGTGACATCCAAACCTACTTTTGGTCTAGGCACCACTGACGGCTCTGACTAGTAACTAAGACTTTTGGGTTCATTCCTGAGTCTAACTCTGATCCAATAGTGTCTGCCTCTGCCAATTATTTTAATAAAATGTGAAGGCAGATCTTGTAGTGACAATTATATGAATATAGCCAGTGTGTGGTATGCTTTCTTTAAAACAAGCGAGATTCCTCTCTATTCTGTCCATTCACCATATGGAGCCTACTCCCTCCAAAAGTGTTTCTTTGCTCCTAGGTCCATGCCCTGTCCTGTTCAGGAGGATTTGTCACCCATGGAGGTTCTCTTGCTTCTTGCTTCTATGCCTGCCTGAACAGACAGGAAAAAAGGGGTAGTTGGAAGAGAAATTATAGCCTTCTTCCTTTGCCTCAGTGAATGTATTCTTACCCAGAAGATCTGGCTTGGTCACTGATGCTTCTGGGAAACATCATGCCAGCCTACCTCCATCTTCAACTTCTGGGCCTAGTGATGCACATCTTGCTAGTTTATCCAAGTCGGAACTGGAGGGCCTTCCTGACCTACTCAGCCACTGGTTACCCTGCCTGGTACCACTAAGCCCATCAGCAGTGTCACTCCATAATGGCTTCTGCTTCCTCTTCTCTGTTAGTAACACCCACTGTACTTTTGTATTCTGGTTTGTCTTGCCTGGCATAGATCAATTACTCTTAGTCATTGGTCCAGAGGAGATTGAGTGCCAGAAAAATATAAATGTCTCATAGCATTTGGGTGTGATGGTACAAACCTGCCATCCTCAATAGCCTGGAGAGTGAGACAAGACAGCCACGCGTTTGAGACCAGCTCATACCACACAGAAAGACATCCCAATAAAACCAATGAAAAGGAAGCAGAGAAGGCATTATCAGCCATAACAATAAGCCCCAGATGAGTCTTGGTGAGAAGCATGTGCATAGAATGTGGTGGCTGAGGTTTGAAGCCATGTCTCTGAGCCTCTTGAGACCACTGTGTCCCTGCTTTGGCTTATGACCATGGTGAAGGCTTTGCCCTCTCACTAGCAAGTGAGGACTGTTCTCTGATGCCAGCAGCTGCAGACAGGGATTAAATGTGTTGACTCTTGTTTCTTGGGGACTGGCAATGATAATCCCCGTGTAACCACGTTAGAGGGGTCAATGGGCAGCAGTTGACCTAGAAATGGAGGTATGCGGCTGGTATCAGTGACTAATGGAGCTTAAGGATGAGCAGGCAGGACTTAGAAGCATGTGGGCCGAAGAGCCATTTCTCGGTACTATAACTAACTCAAAATGGAGGACAGTACATGTGACCAGCTGCAGGCCCTGTGGATGATCTCACTTTTCCCCAGTACACATAAATCCATAGTCGTGATATCAGTTTTGGACAGTTGCAAACTCAGACAATTATTCTTTCTCTCCATTCCATCTTACCTTGTGTCTTGTGATTCTTTGGGAATGTTTACTATTTTAGCAAAGCAAGAATGCTAAGACTGGACATCCCAACGTCTACCTCAAGGCTCTGGACCGTGTCTGAGTAAAAGAAATCAATATTGGTTAATAAGCCACATCAGTGTTATTGGTATTTTTAACAACTCTGGCATACCTCATTTTATGTACGGATTGCCTATGAAAACTTGGACTTAGGTCTTGTCTAGACAATGCCATACATGACCACTCAAATTAATAATGTGCCAGAATTATCTTACTTTTAATGCAGCTGGCTCTATATTGACTCTGTAAATTAAATTTACCGCACGGTGCTATTGACAGCTGGGTCTCTGGCATATGTAATGGATTTGAAAGGAGACAGGCTGGTGTCTTACGCCTTGAGCAAAATGCTGATAACCCATCATTTTCTTAAAAGTGGGGAAATGCTTTGTCTATCACCATTCCCTCTCTCCATAGATTAAATCAATGCAAGAGGTGGCTGCAATCTGCCTAATTCACCTCCATGTTGGGAAAAAAAGGAAACTATCCCAGGCAGCCTGTAAAACAACTGTTGGCGGCCTCATCCAATGTGCACTTTGGGAATCCCCGTGCATCTCCAGGAAGTGTTTTTGTCTCAAGAAGTGCAATTGTGCCCTGTGAATTTGATTTGAATGTAATGAAAATTCTCATAAATGTGTATGTCCAAAGCCAGGCCTAGACATACTGCCTTCTATGTTTAAACTACTTTACTTCAGGCATGACGGGGTTAGCCAGGAACCTGTTCTGTCACCTTCTTGACTTGGGAAAGAGACTACTTCAGGGCAAACAAAATAGACCACCATAATAACAACTGTCTATTCCTCGTGTGGGGCTCGTGGGTGTGAGTTAACCAAAAAGGCTATTAAGAAAGAAAGCTTTCTGTGGCCTCCTTTTTCTCGATTTTTGCTATAAAATGCTTAGAAGATGTAACCTTCCTCACTCCTTTACCACCTAATTGATTTTGAGACATTTCTTCACACATAATCATTGAAATACTATAACCACTTTATATTGAGGTCCAAGGCCAACTAAAAGCCATGCTGTGTACTAGGAGTGAATTCTTGCTGGGAGGGACCTATAGGCAAAAGTGGCCACTCAGGACACCCGATCACAGAGTATTGTGTCCACGTGATTAGTTACATAGGTATTTGCCTGAAACCCCTGTTCTTGGTTAGTCATAGATAACTTTACAAAAAGGCATTATTCTATTCTTCTGAGTTAATTAAATTCTCAATCATCCTAATAGTGCATCAACATGTCAGGCTGTATAGGAATCAGCAGAAGAGAACAGCCTTTGAAAGATAGCCCAGCAGTAGGAATCAGTAAAGCACAGGTTTCTCTCTAGCCAGGTGGTAGTTTTACCAGTCTGGCAGGAGTGATTGGCAGGCAAGGAAATAGCCCAAGTGAAACTGAGACTGGCTGAGGAGGAGTGGTTCAGACACTGGCTATGGGCAGGGCCATGAAGTTAGAGCTCACATCTGAACCTGCTACCAGTTGTCAGTCCTAACCCTCCCACTAGACATTTCTTGACACTATCCTGCCACTGTAAACCTCAGGGCAGTTGATATGGACATCAAATTCCAGGCTAATGGGCAAGGGAGCACTGTATATATGCCAGGCTGAAGATCATTATATCCAGGAAATTAAGACCTTTGTGTTCTCTGATCTAATCTGATTCTTGGGACCTGATAGAGTGTGGCAGGTGAAGATGCATGGAACTTTCTCCATCGCTCTTTCTCTGTTAGCTCTCTAAGGGGGGATTATACTGACAGGTTTTGTGTGTCAACTTTACACAAGCTGGAGTTATCACAGAGAAAGGAGCCTCCCTTGAGGAAATGACTCCATGAGATCCAGCTCTAAGGCATTTTCTCAACTAGTGATCAAGGATAGGAGGGTCCTTTGTGGGTGGTGCCATCCTTGGGCTGGTAGTGTTGGGTTTTATCAGAAATCAAGCTGAGCAAGATGGGGGGGAACAAGCCAGTAAGCAGCACCCCCCACCCTATGGCCTCAGCATCAGCTCCCACCTCCAGGTTCCTACTCTGTGTGAGTTCATGTCCTGATTTCCTTTGATGATAAACAGCAATGTGGAAGTATAAGCCACAACTTGCTTCTTGGCCACGTTTTGTTCAGGAATAGAAACCCCTACTAAGACAGAGAGTAACAAAGCACAAGAAACTAGTAGTTTGGGACAAACAGAAGAGAATCCTCTTACACTTCTGAAGCCCTTAATTTTCGATCAATGTGTCAGCCAATTCAGTCTAGGCACTCTGTAAAAGGACTACGGGAGGCTTATCCTTGACTCCTAGCGACTAGTAGTCTGTCCCTCTTTAGACGTCCTTGGCTTGTGATAGCATTTGCTCTCTATGTCTCCAGCATGTTATGGACTTCTGTCCTCTGAAATCTAGATTTCCACTCTTATACGACACTGTGTTGAAGACATCTGCAAAGGGGGCCTGTAGTCTTGGCTTGCATGTGAGGAGAGACTTCAGCCTCTTCTGTAGTTTTTACACACAAGATAGCCATGAGCACCCCTGCCATACTTCCTGGGGCTGAACAGCAACAGTATGAATGAAAGGAGCCCAAAGACAGACTTCTCCCTTGTGGAACAGATCATTTAGGTAAAGGGAAAGCTGCCACTGTAAACCTCAGGGCAGTTGATGTGGACATCAAATTCCAGGCTAATGGGCAAGGGAGCACTGTATGTATGCCAGTGGAATACAGGTTCGTGGAAAGCTGAAGTGAGTGAGTTCACTAAGAAAGAACACACACACACACACACACACACACACACACACACACA
>JADRCD010210582.1:0-14060 GCA_019843815.1 Montemys delectorum
ATCCTTGCCTGACAAAACCGAGAAGGGAAATAATCCCAGGAGTAAAAATCCCAGAAGAAGAAAGGCAGAGCCCACCTTTTGTGCTTTTATTTATCACTTTCAAATGAGGAACAGTGAGACTTTCAAACAGAACCAACTTCCAGGAGCCTTTCTTGTACCTACATGTTTACTGCTGCCCATTTCCTCCCAGCTTAGGTTCTGAATTAGCCTACAAACCCGTTTTCACAGTCAGGGCCTTAAAACTGCTTGGAAAAGGTTCCCCAGAACCCCCACTTCTATATAGATTTACCCCAAACTTAAACTTAAGTCCTTAAATTCAATAGACAGAAGCTGGGAACCTGGAAAGGCTATTATCCGCTGAGTGACATCTTATTGTTTAGTGGTAAGACTAAACATTACACTTCCATATTGCAGAGTCCCCAGCAGACAAAAGAGCATGCTCAGTTCTATTTATTTTTATATTTTTGCCAAACAGCACATTCAAGGATTACATGACCATAATTTCAGAAGACAAAAGAATTGGCTTTGTGAAGTTAAAAGGAGTGATCTATGAGTATCCTGGTATACCACACATTGTACTAAGATGAGGGGGGTCATCCACATTGTCCTAGAAAAAAAGATCGAAGACGGTCTACCTTAGGTCATGAGTGGGCAAAGTTTACTTATTGCTGTTGGTAGAATACAGTTCTTTGTTCATGGCAATCTGCCTTTAACTGCACTTTCTTTTTAAAGCTCACTGTAGGTAGATAGCACCATAGTCAGAATTACAATGCAACAACTGGGTTTAGGTATTCAATTTTTCTTTTAAAATCCATACTGCAATGGGCTCTTATAAGTACAATGGAGAAGGAGTTATGTCCTAATCACGTTATAAGATGGGATGGAGAAAAGGGCATAAAAGACCAACCAGATGTGTAAATACAATAATACAAAGAAACCTAATCTACTGCAAAGCTATAATTTAACCCTTCCATAACACAGGGGCATTGAAAGCTGGCTCACGCATAGCTCAGGCATATACAGACGCTCTTTAGAAAAAACAGGCTTCCATTCAAACTGTGCCATTCCTATTTAGAGTTTATACAAATTATTTAATTTCATATAAAGAAGAAAATGTGGATTATAACTAAAAGGGGAATAGTTTGTAAACGATAACCTGGACATTTTTAAAGAGTGGGAGAGTATGGTCTTGATGTATATAAAAGCGAAAATGGCTTGCATTTGCTTGCAAGTCTGTGTCAGCAAGCATGTATGTGTGTCTGTCTGTGTGTCTCACAAAGGGTAAAAGCACTCGAATACAATGTAGAACATCAAAAGGTCGCTGTTCAGCATTTGTCTATTATGTGATGTGAACAGCAATAACAAAATACAGTCAAGGTCACGTTTTTAATGTGACCTAAGAAATGAAAGGGCCCTGTCACTAATGGAGACACTGAATTTTTTATTTGGTTAATGAAAAGCAGAGCTAATGAAAATGATGGACTTGGAAGTGGGAGATGAAGAGAAGGGAAAGCCTCATGCGGCCTTAGCAAGGTAAAAAAGCATTTGAATGAGGCCCAGCGTGGGGGGTTATGAACTTTTGTTGGTGATCTTTTGAGGCGCTCTTGCTGACCTTTGGTGACCCTGCAATCTTCCATGGTCTGTCCGTCGTGTCAAACAGTGTCTCCACTAGTGACAGGGTCCTTTCATCTCTTACGTCTCCACTGGTTTTCTCACTGTTCACCCACTATCACCACTTGGCTTCCTCTTTGTGTTTTCTTCAGTCACCACTTTCATCCATTTTCTGTTGCTGAAACAGAATGCAAGAGACCAGATAATTGATAAGGAGGGTTTTTATTTTGGTGCATGGCCCTACAAACTAAGATGGCTCCCGCAAGGACCTCCTGCTAGTCTCAGCTTGAGCTGATGGTTGAGGGAATGTGTGAGGAAGAGACACAATATGGGCAGTCAGACTTTATGACAACCACTTGCATCCCACCAGTCTAATTTCACCAGAGACCGAGATTTCCTTCCCAACAGAAGGGAGGTCTCTCCCTGTACCTACCCACCTCCCAGCATGCTTCTTCACCAATCAGATTTCAGCATGAACTTGGCTAGGACAAAGTACACTCAAAACCAAAACAATTCTTTCCCTGAGCTCTCTTAACCCTTTCCTGTGTGACTGGTGGCACAGAAAATATGTTTTCATCATGGAAAACACTTCTCAAAGGTCAGAAAAACCTGAAAAGAGGTATTTTTGGAGCCAGCACTTGGGAGGTCGAGACAGGTGGATCGTGATTTCACAGTCATCCTTGGGTGCAGACCAAGTTTGATACCTGCAGACCCCATCTCCAAACGCCAGAATAACAACGTCATTTGAGGAGAGGGAATCATCTTCAGGAGAAATGTCCTAGTCATTACTTTATTATGCAATTTTCCCCTTTTCTTATCTTTTTCTTTGTTTTGTTTTGTTTTGTTTGGTTTTTGAGACAGGGTCTCTCTGTGTAGCCCTGTCTGTCCTGGAACTCATTCTGTAGACCAGGCTGGCCTTGAACTCAGAAATCCGCCTGCCTCTGCCTCCCAAGTGCTGGGATTAAAGGCGTGCACCACCGCCCCGCCCCTTTTTCTCACTCGTGACCTGAGTTCCTGTGTCTTCCTGGATTATATTAATTGATGACAATCTCATGTATTCTCAAAAGCAGAGAAGAGTCAAACTCTAGTCTCTTCTTACGTGGATGCCATTTTACCACAGGAGCACCAACCTTATGACCTCATGTAAACCTAATGATGTCCCATGGACCACCACCAAATGCAACACCGTGGGAATACAGCTTCAACCCATGCATCGGGCAGACACAAAACTCATTTCCTAGCAGGTAGCAATGATTACTGCACTGCCAGAGATGATTCTGAGAATCAGTTGGAGCAGAAGCCAGGGCAGAAAATGGAATGGCTTTTAACACTCCCATGCTTCCTTCTGGACTCTCCGCCTGCTGTGAGCCTCTTGTTGGAGTTAAAGGACTGGGATGAGCTCATGGGAAATGACCCTGTCAGCTTTTGGGACAAAGAAACCATTTTTCCTTAAGTTGAGACACATCTGGGTTGTTTGCCTAAACTTTGACGTACTTAACATTCAGAGATGTGAAAACCATCTAGGAAATACAAGGAAGATAATTGGTTCAGATGTCACAATTATCATAACAAAACGTATTACATATGGCAACAGGATTTTTTCCATAATACTTTACAGAGAAGCCAAAAGCTTTCAAACTACTTTCATCAATAGCCAGATGTGCTGTGACATTCTGTAATCAAGCACAAAACCCAGCCCTTCCCTTAAGGGGAAGAGTGTAAAGTCCTCTGTGTCAGACATCCGCATCCCCAGGGTCAACTTCCTGCATCCCTTGTACCCCGCTGTTCATTGCTTTCCATGAGTCCTGGAAGAGCAGGATTTGCTTCCCAGTACCCAGACTCTCACAGTGTTTTGCTGATGGTTCACAACACACCCCTTCCTAATGGTCTGTACATTGTACTACTACATATGCAATTTCAGGCCAGCTCAAGGCATTAAGCCAAACCCTAAGTCTGACCGTCTCTGTCTACTCAAACTGAAGCCCATTCAGATGAGTAAGCTGGACTAACATAGGGAGTCCCTGCTCTCTGGTCCTGGCTCAATCTTGAACTACCATGGGGGACTGGACTCCATCTGAAACAATGAGGCAAAATAATCTCTGCTCCCTCAGATTAATGTTTTCAGGTGTTTGGTGCTGGCAATACAAAAGTTACCAATGCAGACAACACAGGGGCCAAAAGGGATGCAAAGAAAATACAGGGGCCAAAAGGAACGTAAAGATGACAGGTGCCTAAGACTGAGGGGAGAAGCCACACACGAGGAGAGTGGGTTTTGAAGTTAAGTGGTACTGTAAGAGCAGAATGTGGTATAGATTATGGAGTTGGTCTAGCCAGTAGTTCAGGAGACAGAGCAGACCAAAGCCAGAAGTAGATAGAATGTTGATAGGTCTGCCCAGTGAACTGCTTCTGTTAAGCCTGCCTCACCTCTTACACCGCTACAATCTTCAAATTTGTACCACAAGCTAGAGAGCAATCCTTCAAGCCACGAGCCTGTGAGGACTGCATAGACATACACCATAACATTTTCTACACCACCTAGGGTCTGAGTCCCAGGACATCCTCCCAAAGACCGTGCAGCTCCCCATTCCGCTCCGCCACTTCATGGTCATCTGTGAATTCCATCACAGATCACTTGACGGCAATTCCTACCACCGTGAGTGTTATAATGACTGAAGTCCCTGTCGGGTTTGACACAGACCCACCAACACAGTGTGGCTTGCTTCCGACACTACAGCCCTTCACCACATGTTGCTCATGGAGAAATTTTGGCACCTTTTCTGATTCAGTGCCTGCTGCAATATTCAAAAAGCACTGCTGCTTGTTCTGCGGAGTTTACACAGTAGCTTCAGGGATTCTGGAAGCTTCTGAGGGGCGAGGATAGTCTTAGTCCTCCGCCCCCAAAGCTATATTGCATTTTATAGCATCGCAAGTTACTTTTTTCTTAATCTTTTCCTGTAAGTGTCCAGAAAAAAGACATGGATCTTCCTTGTATACTTCATTGAATTATAAACTAATAAGCTCACTTATTTAATCAACATAGAGCTGAAAAAATGGAATGATACCAGCCCAAGTTCCCTAAACACTCTCCCCCCCCCCATTGAATCCTGCCAACCAGCATCTATTTGCTCCCTTTCTTTTGACTTCTAACATCAGATGTTAGCTTTGCAAATTTGTACATATGAAATTGAATGGAAATATAGCGAATCTGAGTTCTTGTACAGCTCAACATACCTGTTGAAGAATTCTGTGACACTCATTCAGATTGCTGCTGCAAACTGAACATCAATGTTCAAAGGTGTTTATTGCTGTGCAGAATTCCATTTTAAAAAAAACCCATGCTGTGGGGTTTTTTTTTTTTTTACTCTGCAGTTCACAGATATTTGAATAGTTTCTGCTTTAAATTATTATAAAGAAAGCTATCATCAGGCAGTGGTGGCACACGCCTTTAATACCAACGCTTGGGAGGCAGAGACAGGCGGATTTCTGAGTTTGAGGCCAGCCTGGTCTACAGAGTGAGTTCCAGGACAGCCAGGGTTACACAGAGAAACCCTGTCTTGAAAAAACGAAGAAAAAAAAAAGCTAAAAAGAATAAATAAGCATTTATATTTATGTTTGTGAGGTGTGTGTGTATATGTGTATGTGTATGTGTGTGTGTGTGTGTGTGTGTGTGTGTGTGTGTGTGTGTATAAGTGTGTAATTATGGGGGAAAGGCTGAAAGAGAAGCTTCCAAGTTATATGAGAGGTGTCAATGTTAGTCGATATTTACAAAAACCATCACAGGCGTTGAATCCATTAATTATCACTAGGAAGAGCTCTGTTTCCTCCAGCCCTTGACAACTGCTCACTTCTAAATGTTAGCAGCATTGGTAGGTACACAATGGTCCTCACTACTACTCTTGATTTGCTTTTCTGTGTGTACAGCATGTGTGTGCATGTACATATATGTGTGCGTGCATATACATGTATGTGTGCAAGTGTGTATATGTGTAGGTGTGTGTATCCATATGTGTATGTGTGTTTGCCTTTCAGAGTTCCTCCTCCATCTCTGAAAGGTTTTGTCCGCTAACCTACCGCCTGACTGAAGGGTCTTTGTTCAGTGTCTCTGGAGTCCTGTGATTGGTGCTCCTCGGATACCCACAGCAGTGCGTGTTTCATAGAAACAGGAGTGTGGGGTGTGTCTTTGTCAGGTGAAAACACGATGCAGCTCTCTGGGAAGAGGGAACGGTATTCAAAGAAACTGCTTGAATTCGTGACTCAGACAAACTCTAAGCTGGACTCCACATCCTTAGAGGTAGGAGCACATTAGGAAACACAGTTATTTCACGAAGAACACAGAGCTGTGGTTTCCACTCTTCCAAGCTGCAGTCGGTGAATTCATGTCCCCGTGAGCTGCAGTTGGTGAATTCATGTCCCCGTGCTAACAGCAGAAGCTCTGTCTCCTGCCACTGTGCCACTTTTGCAGCACAGGATTAGAAATCACTAGTGTTTGTTTCCTTTTCTTTACTTAGTGCATTTTCTACTTAGTAAGCCTCACTCATTATGCGTCTCTTGGTTTGTTTGTAGAACCCAGGAAGTCATGCGTGCCAGTTGAGGACGGTGCCACTAAAGCTAGCCATACCTCTGTTCCTCATTCTTACAAATAGCATTGTAAAGTAACAAATGCTATTCAGCGTAGGCTTCTCTCCACACAAGTGCATGTCAGTACATAAAATACACTCATTTCACCTCTTTGAACTTCCTTTCGCTCACTTGTATAATAAAAACAATATCTCCTTTTCATTGACTTCCAAGTGAGTCAATTATTAAAAGCGCAGTTCCCATCCAGCCTCAACCAAGGGAAAAGTTCAGCTGGGATGTCTTAGTCAGCTAGTGTTCCCTTGCTGAGAAGAGACACACTGACTACAGCAACTCCCATAAAGTAAAACACTTAACTGGAACTGCATACGGGTTCAGAGGCTTAGTCCATTATCGTGGCAGGAGGCAAGTATCACACAGGCAGAGGTGGTGCTGTATCTACATCTGCATAGATAGGCAGCAGGAAGAGAGTCACTGGGCCGGGCTTGAACAAGTGACACACTTCCTCTAACAAGGCCACACCTCCTAATTCCTGACAAGCAGCAACACTCCCTAATGACCCAGCATCCAAATATAGGAGCTTGGGGGCTGGAGAGATGGCTCAGCGGTTAAGAGCACTGACTGCTCTTCCAAAGGTCAAAGGTTCAATTCCTAGCAACCACATGGTGGCTCACAACCATCTGTAATGAGATCAGACGCCCTCTTCTGGTGTATCTGAAGACAACTATAGTGTACTCATATACATCTTAAAAAAAGAAAAGAGGCAGAGGCAGGTAGATCTCTGAGTTCAAAGCTAGCCAGGACAGCCAGGGCCATGTCTCAAAAAATCAAATATAGGAGCTTATGAAAGCCACTCATTTTCAAACCACCATACATGGTGTACTGGCTGGTTTTGTGTGTCAACTTGACACAGGCTGGAGTTATCACAGAGAGGGGAGCTTCAGTTGGGGAAGTGCCTCCATGAAATCCAGCTGTGGGGCATTTTTTCAATTAGTGATCAAAGGCGTAGGACCCCTTGTGGGTGGTGCCATTCCTGGGCTGGAAGTCTTGGGTTCTATAAGAGAGCAGACTGAGCAAGCCAGGGGAAGCAAGCCAGCAAGGAACATCTCTCCATGGCCTCTGCATCAGCTCCTGCTTCCTGACCTGCTTGAGTTCCAGTCCTGACTTCCTCTGGTGATCAACAGCCATGTGGAAGTAAGCTCAATAAACCCCTTCCTCCCCAACTTGCTTCTTGGTCATGATGTTTGTGCAGGAATAGAAGCCCTGACTAAGACACATGGTAAATGTGTTTACTAATGTTGGCACAACAGATTGCCACAAATAGTGGCTTTAAGACACTGGATGGTATTTTACCACTAGTATTTTTACCTTTCTGGAGACTAAGAGTTAAACATGATTTCTATATGTGGAAAGGGCTTCTATAATGAAGCTGCTGGCGTTGTGCTGGCAAATCTTTTTACTCTGGAAGCTTGGGGGAGAACCTGATTTCTGGCCTCCACCAGTTTCCACGGGGCCACACCCATCTCCTGCATCTGTGTTCACACCTGAGTCCAACCCTCCTGTGTCCTTCTAAGGACGGTTGAGATGGTGTTGAACTAGAGTCCTCTCCTCACCTCAGCACCCACAGGCTCCTCACATCACATGGCCACCCTTCTCAGTCAAGGCCACATCCCCTCAGGACCCAGGGATGTCTGAGCACACCACTGGGGCCCTAGCTAAACTTACCAGTCAGTGTTAGCACTGTGGCCACAGTTAGAGGTCTGTTTTGTTCCAGAGGGCAACCTCTTTGCTATTCTTACTTCCCATGTTTGTATAAGGAGGGAGTGTAAATATTTCCTCTTCTCCTTCTAAGAAACCTGTTCTCAATTAGAAAAGAACAACGTGGGATTTTAGGTTTAGTTGTTTTGTTTGTTGTTTTGTTGTTGATTATTGATTCTAATGGACATGGGCATTTACTGTAGATTACTTAAAGATAGGACATAATTGGAGGAAGATTTGAAAGCCCTTAAAAGCCAAGGGCAGATTCTCCCTAACACTGAGACAGGACCTGGACTGTAGGGAACAGAGACATCTATGAGTTCTGGGGTAGCAAGATTACAGGATCATGGTTCCCAATGCATTTCTGCTCCATGTCCACGAGTTCCCAACTCATTTCAGCTCCATGTCCTTTCTATGGTTGGGCCGGGGCCTCTGAGGGTATCACTTCCCAGAATCCTTTGTTAGATGGGATCCTTGTGATGCTCTGTCAGCTGGAGGCATTTGTTCTTCAAAGGCTTTCTCTCTGTGGGCTGTGTCCTTCCTCCTCGGGGCGGGCATGGAACCTTAAAGCCCTGCCCAGCACCGGAACTGTAAAAATAAGTTTGTCTTATTTATGTTACTTGGCCTTTTTTGTTTTCTTATGACTGACAGAAGGAATTAGTGTACGCATTGACTTCATTTCTTCAGAAGCACTTTTCTGAAATGCTTGCCACTCCTCCAGAAGTGGTGAGGAAATCCCGACTTACCCACATTCCTGTTCCTTCTCTCATCGGAGCTTTACTTACTTCTTCAAAATCTGTTCATTCCATAGAAGCATAGATTATGTCTACCATCTCTGCTGTTTGTAACTCAGCACTTCACACCTAGATAATCAGTGAATAGATGTTGAACTATGTAAAGAGTGATTGCTTCAGGCAGACGTATAGTAGAACTTCAGCTCAAGAAAATCTCCCTTACATATGACCAAATCCTGTCTTCCTATACTACTAATGAAATTACTTTGTTCAAGACAAAAGTCACAAAGCTTACAGTAACAATGTGTTTTCAACACACCGCATAAGAGAGGGAGAGGAGAAATGACATCAGAGGTAGATCTAAACCTATCTCTAATTCTGAAATATTAATCTTTATGATCCAATGTAATTACATGGGCACTGATAAATTACACCAGCTCCAAGAAAATAATTACATCAACTAATAATTTGAGTTCCAATAGAATTTATAAATTATATGTCAGCTATTCATAGACAAAGGTTCTTTCTTCAGTCAGCTCTCACTGCGTGCAATTGCGTTATTCTTAATCTTTCGGTCATATTTTCTTACCTATAATAAGAGCTATATTTCCTCTGTGTGTTTTTCCATGCCATAGGAATTATGTTCTCTGTTGTTATTTATTTAACCTTTCTCCCCATTGGTGAAAACAGACTAGGTGGTAAAAGATTTGCATAAACACAGCCTCCCCTTCTTAGACACTACCTCGAGGTGGCCAGATGACAAATATGACCTGCTGCTCTGGACTCAGGCAGGCTGGGCCCAGAGCCTTGACTTTCTTGTGTTGATTTGGTTCCATAGAGCTAACAAGACCACTGTGGGAAGACAGTGTGAGGGACTTCCCAGAGTGTCTGAGTAGAAGCAGAACCATAATTTAAAGTCTCCAAGAAGTCTTTGAAGGACAGTCAACAAATGGAGGAACATTTATTTAAGGACTCTAGGCCAGGACAGCAAGAGTTGTTTGCACTTCTGTTGTTTGATTTCACAGCCTCCGTCACCTGTGGATACGATGAAAATGAAGGATTCTTGCTCTCATCTGCCAGTCAAGGGCCCAGTGTTTCTCCAAGAGAGACCGGCATGGCACGTCTTCTTCCAAGGCATGGTTGAGTAACCTCTGATGAAGTGCAGCAAAGCCTGGGGACTCTTTCTCCATCAGTTAGCACACATAGGATGGACGGTCCACCCCCAGAAGGCTTAGAGTCCATGGCTACCATTGGCCCAGCTGCAGAGCACACACTAGAGACATAGGTGAGAACACCAGAAACTAGCCCCTGATTCCTCCCCTACCCCCCCAATCCTCAGCCCCCGACCCCCCACCCCCACCCCCAAGGTGAAAGACCCCCACTAAGAAGTGAGCCATTGTCCTCATCTGCAAGGTATGAGGAGTGACAAAGGAATGTTGTTTGGGGGCAGAAGCTGGTGTAAAAAAAAAAAAAAAAAGAAGTCTCTGGAATGTTCCCCAAGGGAACAGGTGACTTAAGAGCAGAGCTTGAGAAAGTCCAAGCCTGAGGGCATCTCAAAAACAATGGAGATTTAGAAGTTAGCAATCAGGAGGAATGAGGAAGTCCCAGAAATCGAAAGGAGACTAGCGGAAGAGATAACCGGAGGGAGGGGCAGCTAAGAAGAGCCCTGAGGAAACCAGTGTGTGAGCCTGGCTTTAGCCACGTCGCCCGCAAAGGGACAAACACTTAACTGTATCACACAGCAGATCAATTTATGCCCTGGTTCAAGTGATTGTCCACAGACAGCACAGCCCAACGAGGGAGTATGAAGTACGTGGGAAGCAGTTAGATTAATGAGGATGTTGGAGGGACAACCAAATGACATTGTTACACCAGTGTCTTCCTAGAGTAGGTACAGGCCAAAGATAGGACTCATGGCAAGAAAAATGGGCTTTTAGCATAATTAACACACCATAATTATTCTAGGTTAAACTGTTTTGCCATTTTCTTCTCTTTGGTGGTGTTTGGTGGAGCCCTGGGCCGCAGTTGATCTCAGTTGATCTCAACTGTGTTCCTACCTCGGCTTAGGCTTCCCATAGTTCTTGTTACAGCACAGTAATTTCTCCTCTGACTGGAACTGGGGGTTCTGCCTTCAGGTGTGTGCTTTCCACAAGAAGACTCCTGAGCATACTAGAAAGCATTCCAACTTATTGTGTGTGCCAACTGTGACACAAAACATAAGAAATATGTATGGAAAACACGGGCTACAACTCCTTAAATGATCACAGCACTCCCACAGACCAAAGCCAAAGCTACTAAAATGCCTGACATGCCAAACTAAGAATTTAAAGGCCTAAACCTCGCCACAAAACAAAAACAAACAAACAAACAGAAAACAAAACAAGTCAATAAAGGAATGGAGTAAAGGAGTCAACTCAGAACCCGGAAATAAAGAAAGGGTGTGTGAGTGGGGCACGCCAGAAAGAAACTGAGATTTTGAAAGAAACTAAAATAAAATAAAAGAATGTGAAAGAAAATAATAAATCAAAATTTAAAAATAAAATAGAAAACACAGAAAATAGACTAGATTAGGAAAAAACTACATTTAAACATCAATAAGAGAAGAAATAAGCAAGTACAACCATGCAAGCATTTTTCTACTCACAAATGCTAAGGTTATCAGATCAAATATTCTTAAAGTATTCAACTATTTGCAAATATGAGGATATGCATTTTCAAACAAGTGGAAAGAACTGAAAAACATGCTTCATGAAAATTGTCATAAGAAAGACAGAGTTATCCAAAGCAGACAATAAGCTTTAAGGCAAAGAGCCATGAGAAATACAGAGGTTACGATATTAAGAAGTCTCAGATATCAGGAATAAATAACAGTTAAAGTTATATGTGTCACTTGAAACAGAATACAAAATATATAGTAAGCAAATGTAGACGGAATTGAAGGAAAGAGAAAATTCAACAATATTTGGAAATGTCACTCTCCTTCGTGTGTGTGTGTGTGTGTGTGTGTGTGTGTGTGTGAAACAAAATTAATAGCTCACAAGTGTTTGACAAGCATTCTACCACTGAGCATTCCCAACCCCCCCTTTAAGGGACTTTATTTTGAGTCAGAGTTTCTCTTACTATGTAGCATAAATGGCTTTGAATTTGTAGTCATCCTGCCTCAGACTTCCTCCCATGCATCTGGGATCCCAGGCCTAGAGGGACACCTGGCTCACACCCCACCTCTAATGATGCTTAGAATAACTAGAAGATCAACAAGGCAATACAGCCTTGAACAGCACTCTAAGTAAATAAAGCTAATGGGTACCTGTAGAATATCCCACTTACAAGAGCAGAATTCACATTCATCACACAGAACATTCTGCAGGATATTCCATGTGTTAGCTTATAAAAGAAGCAACAATCAACTTAAAAGGATCTCAGACCAGGATGAAGTAAAATTAGAAATCAATACCAGTGCCAGGCAGTGGTGGCAGGAGCTTTTAATCGCAGCACTCAGGAGGCAGAGGAAAAGGATCTCTGAGCTCAAGGTCGGCCTAGTTTATAGAGGTAGTTCCATAAGAGCCAAGGTTATGCATAGAGAAACCCAGCCTTGAGGAACCAAACCAAACCAAACTGAACCAAAATCAAAAACCCCAACAACAACAAATGTTAATTTTGAAAGCCCACAAAGAATCGGTTGGTCTGCATGAGAATGTCTCCCATTGTTGCAGATGTTAGAATATTTGATCCGCAGTTGATAATATGAGGAGGATAGGTTTAGGTCGTGTGACCTTGGTGGAGGGCTAGAGGAAGTGTGTTCCTGGGGCTGGACTCTATAAGGTATGAAACCCTCCATCCACTCCCAGTTGGCTCTCTCTGCTTTCTGCTCACAGTGTGAAAGAGCCTATAGCTTCTGACCACTCGGCTGTCATGGCTCTAACTGTCTGGAAACATAAGCCCATGCAAATTCCTCTGCAAGCTGTCTTGGCTGTGGCGAGCTTTTGCTCCCATTTTGCTTTTTGTCTTGTGTGCATTTTGAGACAGAGTCTTACTACATAGCTCTGGCTGGCCTGGAACTCAATGTGTAAGTCAGAGTGGCCTCAAACACACACAGATCCCACCTGCCTCTACTTTCCCAGTGCTGAGATGAAAGGCCTGCACCACATCCTGCACCTGACTGGTCATGGGTGTTTTGTTCCAACCACAGAAAAGAAGGGAATACAGAATTAGACTGCAATCTATAGTACATAAAAATGAATCAAACATAGTTTGTGGTCAGGTCATGCTTTGAGGAAAACTGGTAGAAGGCAGATTGTAGATCTCAAACTGATAGCCTAACTTTCTACCTACAACATAGGAAGGAAACATAAAACAACATAATCCTAAAGAGACCACAAGAAACACCACAGTGGAAATGAATAAAATGATCACCAAATAATAGAAAATATCAACCATACTTTGATTCTTTAAAAATTTCAAAAAACCCACCAAGCCTTGATCTGAACTGGGAACAAAAGAAATCATTAGAGCTATTAAAAACCATTAATTAATATTATTACCAAACTAATAGTAATAGTTGATTTTTTAAATTAAAGAATTATAAAGATAGTCTTAGACTTGTGTGCCAACTCGTTAGATCACTTAGCTGAGACAAGAAAACCATCCAAGGCTGACCCACCAAAGTTAACACAATCCTTGAGCAAGCCTGTCAGAGTCAGAGTGATTCTGTGTATAATCGGGACTCTGGGGAACAGGGCTAGGCATATGCACGTGCATTTAAAAAAATTTGCTTTCAGGAACTGGTTCACATGATCTTGGTAGACGCTAGTTCCTGTTGTCACAGCACTACGTGGTTCCAGACCCAGAGCAGCTTACTGATCAGGTAAAAGTTGAGGGAAGTCTGAGGAACAATGTTCGTCCTGCTCAAGTTCATGGATCACATTAACTGCAGACATGTCCATCTATAAACATGGCCCTAAGTGTCCAAAATTTACTGGGAAACTGAACCCAGGAAAGTGTAAGTAGATTAGATCTTGTTACCAGTAAGCATTTACACTGAGATTGTAAGGTTGCTTTGGTTCTGCAAATGCAGTGCTTGTAGATAAGATAAGGGGCTGGGGTCTTACTGCTATCCAAACAGATGCAGAAATCCGTTTGGCACAATTAACCCTTCAGGGTTTTGTTTGTTTGTTTGTTTTGAGACAGGGCCTCACTAAGTAGCCTTGACTGGGCTTATAGGTCACAGCAGCCTTGAACTCACCTACTTCTGCCTCCAAAATGCTATGATTAAACATGCCTTCATCACAGTGGGGGTGGGGAGAGGGAGGGGAGAGAGGGAGGGAGAGGAGAGGAAAGAGAGAGAGAGAGAGAGAGAGAGAGAGAGAGAGAGAGAGAGAGAGA
>JADRCD010210585.1:6697-23838 GCA_019843815.1 Montemys delectorum
AGCAGCAGCAGCAGCAGCAGCAGCAGCAGCAGCAGCAGCAGCAGCAGATTAACAGTAGATATCTAAAACGTCTAAAGCTACAACTGGGGCTGAGGAGAAGGCTGACAGTAGGAGCACTGGCTGCTCCTCCACAGGACCCAGCACAGCATCTAACAACTGTTAGTCACTCCAGCTCAGGGTCATCAGACTCCCTCTTCTGGTCTCTGGGAACACTGAACATACAGTGCATAGACCTATATGCAGGCAAAACACCCACGTACATAAAGACAAATGAACAGAACACAAACCCAAACAAAACAAACCTGTAATTTTACTTCTGAAAATGCTTGCTATTGGAGAAGTTATTCAGCAAGCCTTCCTGAAAGTTCTGATATGGGGGGGGCTGTCGGGGTTAGAAAAATTTTCACACTTTATTGTGTGAATTCTGAGCTATTTAGCAGTCTCAGACCCTTTGAGATCAGACCTCTCTCTCTTTCCCTCCCCCCCTTTGTCTCCCTCCCCCCCCCCATATACACACACACACACACACACATACATACACACTACTACTACTACTACTACTACTACTACTACTACTACTACTACTACTTCATTTTCAAACCCAAATGGCATGCTTTTAGATGCAATGTCTAGGGTCACTTACTTGATCGAGATTTGAAAGACTGTTGGGATCCTGACTCAGACCTTGGTACTGTCCCCTGAGTCTGTCACCAGCAGCTATTTTCCTGAACTTCTTCAGATCCACGACATACAGCGCACTAAGCAGAGAGGAGACACTTGTTACAGACAAACCATTAACTGATTTCAACAATGACCCTAAATAGTGGGATAGGCCATGCATGGAACAGGCCAGTGTCCCTGAGAGATTGAGTGGAAGACTGCCGAAGAGGGCGCATGCACACTGCAGAGAGGATCACACACCTGCAGGCTACAGCCTGCTCTGACAGCTCACTTTGGCCAGCTTTTTATTTTGTTGTCTTGCAAGGAAACTAATTCCTGAGGCAAGATTTCTAGCTAGGGGCTGGAGAGATAGCTTGGTGGTTAAGAACACCGACTGCTCTTCCCAAGGACCTGAGTTCAACTCCCAGCAACCACATGCTGGCTCACAACCATCTGCAATGGCATCTGATGACCTCCTCTGCTGTGTCTGAAGAGATGGACAGTATACTCATACACATAAGATAAATATAAGAAGAAGGACAAAAAAAAAAAAAAGATTTCTAGCTAACTCAGAAGATCTGGTGATAAAGATCACTGAAACTGATAAATGATAACAATTTGCCAACACTATCCTGATGATATCTTAAGATGATAGGGGAGGAGCAGACAGGGTTACAATTCTCTCCGGCCAGGAAACAAAGTATAAAACTGAAATCACTGTACCTCATCATTCATCTCTGTATGCGTTCATTTTAACAAGGAGTTATTTAGGGCCCTGAAGACTTGACTCAGAGGTTAAGAGTGAACATGGTGGCTCACAATCTCCTGTAACTCCAGTTTCAGGGAATGTGACATCTCCTGGCCTTCATGCAGGCAAAATACTTATACACATAAAATAAGTAAATCTTTTCTTTAAAAAAAAAAATTTTTTTTTTAACGTGTTTGGGTGTTTTACCTGCATCTATGTCTGTATATCACATGCAAATAGTGCCTACACAGGCCAAAAGTACCCTGGACCGAGGCTTATAGACAGGTGTGAGCACCCATGTGGGTGCTGGCAATTGAACCCAGGTCCTATGGAAAAGTAGCCAGTGTTCCTCATCTCAGAGACATCTCTCCAGCTCCAATATTCTTATATGCCAATATTCTCCAATATTTCTTGTATGTGTCCTAACCTCCAAATCACCTTCTTCCAGAAGTCAGAGAGTGTTCATGTGAAATAACAGATGCATAGACTGGTGTACTGGTGGTGGATTGTTTGGGTTTGTTTTTTGTTTTTTTTTTTGTTTTTGTTTTTGAGACAGGGTCTCACTCTGTAGACCAGGCTGGCTTTGAACTGAGATCCACCTGCCTCTGTCTCCCAAGTGCTGGGATTAAAGGCATGTGCCACCATGCCCAGGCTATGTACTAACTCCAAAAGGTTACAAATATGCTTGAAATAGGCAAAATAATGTATTTAATTGATCATTTAATATATCAGGACACACTAACAGGAAAACTATGAAGAACATACTGCAGTATATGCAGCTAGACAAATAAACTAAGTCTCTCTTTATATGCAGGCAAAGAGCCACAAGCGGGGCACTCTGTAGGGAGCATCCTTCAGTACCTGATGTGATACTTTCGTCCAGCCAAATGGCTGGCCCAGTACCCTGACTTCCAGAAGCGGTAGCCATCCATCTCCCTCCTACTGTCACAGAAGGGCGTGTAACCGTAAGGTGCACCATCCAAATTGAAATCTCTTAACTCCTTCAGATCCGTCCGTACAATCTACAGTGAAGAAAACAAAACCATTTGTTAGCCAGCATACAGGTAATGCTAAGGTAGTTTCCCTGTGGCATGATATATTTCACAAGGCAGCAGGAAGGCAGCACACTGGGTAACAGCACAGGCTCTAGAACAGAAGCCGAGTTCCTCCAGTGTTATATGTAACTGAAATGATCCCACACATTCATGTTTTTCACAGTTAGTCCCCAGCTGCTGAGTGGTACTATTCTGAAGGCTGTGCTTATTTACTTATTTTTTCTCATTTTTCGAGACAGTGTTTCTCTGTATAGCCTTGGCTGTCCTGGAACTCACTCGGTAGAGCAGGCTGGCCTTGAACTCAGAAATCCACCTGTCTCTGCCTCCCAAGTGCTGGGATTAAAGGCGTGTGCCACCACTGCCCGGCCCTGAAGGCTGTTTAATTCAAAAGTATTGAACTGATTTTAACAGGGAAATTTCAAGACTGTCTTATTATTAGGCTACAGCATGATTATTAAGCTCTGTGCTTAATAACCATTTTGCGGCCTGTATGTCAGATGTATGTACAGTGAACAGGATCAAAAGGAGAGGAGAAGGATATCAAAAAGCACACAGTTTAGCAGTATGAAGACAGCAGGCGTAACTGTTAAGGGATGAACATCATTGTGGAGAAGGTATGCACTATGCACCGACTGTCGGAGTGGTCTGCAGCGTTCCTTGTCATCAGAACCAAGCATGTCCCTGAACTTCAATTACTACCCATGCCAGCAATACCTGCCCTGGCTGGGCCTGGAGTTCTAGTATTCTAGAGATAGAGACAAAAGAACTACTGGGATGACAGAGAAAGGCTCTGTTTCAAAATCAATGAATGAACTGTAAATAAACAATAACGTAGCTAACATTTGGGCAGATAGTAGACACAGTGACAAAGTAATATTAAGCATTTATTTTTGTAACTTTGGTATTTACGGTAAGGGAATTAATACTAAGATATAGGACTGCACATACTGTAGAGCAGCTGCAGACCCAAGGTTAACCCTGAACTTTGTGAGGCCTATTGGTGGATAAGGGAGGCTCACACCTCCAGCTTCTGAAGAAGCTGCAGTCCCAGGGTAGGGAGGGACTGTCTCAGGATTACACCCAGTTCCACATCCTGGAGTGGCTTCCATGGAAAGCTGCAGACCCAAGCAGGATACCCACACTTGCATAAGACGATACCCTCAAAGGAAGGTATGATAGAGACCTTGTCCCTACAAACCAGTCCCACAGAACAAATAGCACCTCAACTCCATTACAATTTAGTCCTCTCCTGAACATTGCAAACACCACCACTAAAAGACAAAAAAGATGATTTGAATTTTAAAAAGAAAAGTACAAAAGAAAGGAAAATCAATCAAAAACTAACTCCAGATATGCAAGTCCCAGAGCAGAAATAAAACCAAAAGAAGGTAACGTGTCTCCTTCAGAGACTACCAACCCCATTGCTTTGGCTCCTAATGAAAATGACTTGGAAGAACTTGCAGCCGGAGAAGTTAAAAGAATAATTATAACTATGTTCAACAGCTTAAAGGCATGAATATATCCTGAGAACAAAACCAAAGAGAGAGAGAGAGAGAGAGAGGGCTGGATGAATAAGGAAATCAACCAATGATATAAAAATTAAAATTCAAAAGAGAAAGAGAAAAAAAATGAAAAAAAAAACAAACAGAAATGATGTAGGAAAGAAAACTTCAGTTAGCCAAATTAAAGCTCAGTTGGAAAGCCTCGCACACAGAATGAATCACGTGAAAAACAGAGTATTAGGGCAGGAAGAGAAGGGTTCAAATCATACAGTAAAGGTCAACAATAAATGGCTGGTAGAGAGGGCATGGGTACAAGGGAAGAGATTTGGGACACCATGGAAAGACCAAAATACTGAATCTTCTAATTATAGCAGATAAGAAGCCTACTCCAATGGTACAGACAGTATTTTTAAGAAAATTACAGAAGAAAATTTCCCAAATCTAGAGAAAAAGGTGTGTGTGTAAACAGCCCACAGAGGAGGAGAAAAGCGCTGGCACTAGTGCAGTAGAGTGACTATTATGGGATGACTTCTGGCTTTCCAACTGGATTTGAGGCTTGCTCCACAGGAGGGAACTTCATGCCTAGTATTGAAATCACGGCCAAAAGCCCAGGACTGCAGAGGTCATAGCCACAGAGCAGAACCTGCCATTGTTATTTTCTGAAATAGTGATACTTTCAAGGTACGTTCTAAATACTTATGTTAAAACCTTCTGAATTTATGATTAGTGCTGCCCTTAGCCTTGGTCAGAGAAGCTTCTTTATGCAGCGGGAAGCAGAGATACAAAATTAGTCAAAGTAAAAAGAGGAAGAGATTGAACGCTCAGTGCTGAATGGAGTACCTGCACCCCAATGCTCAGAGAACACTGAGGACAATGAGACAGGAAGGATGGGGAGGGCTGCCGTGGAATGCTGTCTTCTGGACACTATGTGCTCCTCTCACTCCTAAATAAGACCCATACAAGATCAAGCAGGTCCAGTGCAGATGACTGGACACCCATTACTGAGACATTCCTGGCAGTGGGGAGTTGCCAGGAAGGAGATTCACAAACACTAATAGGATTCCATGCTCCAGTGGATGGCTCTGTGCCCACGCACCCACGGGCTGTTCTAACTGGACACAGTGGGTTATTCATTTTATTGTATATAAGCATAAAGCTCTCAAAAAGCTTTTACAGAAAAGGAGATGTGTTGATGGAACTTAAATATAAAAGGTGATGACATCCGGGTGGTATCTTCTCATGTTTCTGAAATAGTGATGCAAACACAGGTGCTTTGCCATCTGAAAATCATGGTACACCGTGTGCGCGAGCTTACCTGATCAGCATCCACAAAGAGGAATTTGTCAACAACCAGTGGGAAAAGCACGTCCAGGAAAAGGATCTTGTAGCCCCAAATGATCCGCTGCTTCTCCGTCTGCTGGTGAAGCCACCGTGGCCACTTATACTGAACAAGCTCATACTGGAAATTGTATTTTTTGGCCATGTAAGGTATAAACTCCTAGTTTTAGACACAGGAGAAACCAATTATTCACTCTGATTAAGAAGACCGACTCCTTACTGTAAGTTAGCCACCATCATTACAGTACAACTAAAACACTCACACTGAAACAAGGTCTAGAACAATCTAGTTTAATTCACCTGACTCACATAAGACACATCTAAACTCTGGTCCAATCCCTACTTCTTGATGATGTCTATTCACCACATGAAATGATAGAAATCTGCAGATGAAAGCTTTTAAATTTATAACTTTATATAACTTGTGCACATGCTTGCGCTTCTGTGTGTGTGTGTGTGTGTGTGTGTGTGTGTGTGTGTGTGTGTAAGGCATATAAGCTCCAGGTTCACTTATCTAAATTTAATTTTAGTAAAACACTCGAGCTTGACATTAACTATCACACAGCAGAGCCAGAACTCTGAAAAGGCTCCTGGCATTGAGCCTTTGTGTCAGGACAATTAGTCCTCTGTGTTCAAACACCAGCTCTGAGGAGATCACAAGTGAGGTAACCCCTCCCTCACCTGAGAAGAGTCACACTGAATACAAAGTTGTCTTGTAAATGCAGAAAAAGTGAATGCAGGAAAATCCAGCCAAGCCAACAGGAGCCACACAGGGGAAGCAGCCCCTCCCTTACACCTTACTCTCGAGAAGAGTCTTCATTCTCAAACCACACACCACCGTGCCTTCTAAACTAAGGGAAGGTACGCAAGCCTCCAGGGCAAGGACTGTTATTTTGCTAAAACATTGTCTCTTTAAAAAGGTAAAGACTTTCCTCCTCTATCACCCATCTTCAAATAGGCCATAATTTTGGGTTTAGATTCATAAACACTATTACCCCAAATAGAGCAACCTGGAAAAAAATCCAATATAGAAATAGACAACGAAATTAAGGTATCCCAATGAAAGGAATAAAAACTAAGAGTATAAAAACAAAAGTAGAAAAGAATATATTACAGTGTAAATATTCCCTTAACAAAGTTTTCCTTTTTCCCTATGAACAAACCTTAAATGTGGGGGACAAATAATTCTTCAAGAACCAGAATTTCACAGGAGTTTTGGTATTCTTCAGGACTGATAGCATCATGATGCTGCCAAACAAAATAAATAATTATTTCTCAATGCTTTTTAACCTCAGCAACATTAAACAGAGAAAACTCCCAAGATTGACAGCAGAGGTAACTCATGGTTCAATTAGGCAGAGACCTTCACTAATGGGAAAGTATACATACTGTACTATAAAGATGTCCCCAGAAGAGAGAGACGAGGATTTCCCTGTAAGTATACTCCAACAGATAGAGGCAAATGCTTATTATGCTATCCATTTAAATAGCCTATCTCATCAACTGATGGTGAGCGAGTTAGCACTGAAGATCATGGTCAGGACTATACTACCCTCCAAACCCATGCTCAGGCACGGGTACTGAGCAAACGGTGCACACATGCACAGACTCTGTCAGTCTGGACAGAGAGCCTTGAGAGACAGGAGTCAGTAAAAGAGAAGGGAACCAGAGGACACAGGCTCAGGAAAGTTATTACCACTGGTGTTAGTATTTTTATTATTTTCTATGTCAGATTTATAATGAAAACTAAATGGACAAACAGCTGTGAAAGTGGGACAATGACTTTCAAGTAATGTGTCTTCAACTCTGAGCTCCCAGACACCCTGAGACCTCAGACTCCTACAAATGGATCCTGAAAGCCTTCCCTGCCCCTCTGGTAACCACATCAACAAGGTCAAGCAATGGCCTGTCCCGCTTCCAACTGCACAACCTAGACAAACTCCTTCCATTTTAGTCTCAGTTTGCAAGCAAAGGTGTTTTCACATAAAACTAAGATCTGGCTTTAAAGCCTCATGGCTCTGTAGAAGATGGCCAAGTGTTACACAGTTTCTGTACTTTCTATGCCAATTCCCTAGTTTCTGGTTTATGCAATATTTGATGGCTAAAAACCAAACAACAGTCTATAAGATGTGCATAGGATCCTAAAGTCTATAGTAACAGACTTTGTAATATCCACACAGGAGCTAACTATGTAGCTCTACTTCACTGGAGTGAACCAGATCAAAACAAACAGAACTATATGAGGTGAGCTAGCCACAGCCCTCAGAGTACTGCAGGCGCACACACACACACACACACACAGACACACACACACCACAGCAAGCAAATCCTTTCAAGAATACTATAACAAATTCATTTACATAACAAATAGTGAAAACTAACCGAAGAAACCTTTCATAGAGATGACCAGATGCAACAGAGAAAATATTGATTATGTCATCTTTATCTTGCTTCACTTCTTCAGTCTTCTGTCCTGAGAAGCCCCTGTGATGACATAATTAAAAACAGCACTTACAACGTGAGGCTGACACAACCTCTCAGGAGAGGAAAGGGACAGTGCCTAAGCCTTCCTGCTCCAGAGGTAAGACTTGGTGGGAGCCCTAGAGGATGCTAGATGGGGCACAGGGAAAAGGAGGTAATAAGGAGGATGTTCTCCAAAGGCACCAGGTCATTTAGGAATACACAGAACACAAGCTACTCCAAAGAATGCAGCTGCCCAATGGGAGGGCCCCACCAACCACGAGAGAATAGTGCACACCAGAAGCTCCCTCCCTGGAAGAACATTTTCCTTCACTTAACCGAAAGGGAAGCATTCCTCTTCTCCAACTGAAAGGGCATAATCTAGCTGCATGAAGCGGGTCAGAAGTCCAGAAAAAATTACCATATTCCAAAGGACACATGGTTCATACCTCTCAGCCCTCCCTGTACATGTAAGCAGTTCACCGTGCCGACTTACCACTTGAATGAGTCCCAGAATCCGGACTCGTTCTCATTCGTCCCATCACTCAGCAAGTCTTCATTAGCCATGTCTGCCTTCTTCTGAACCTGCAATCGTACATGACAGGTCTGACAGCACAAACCTGATCTGCACTGGCTGCAACTAGCACTACCAACAGGAAACAATCAACCAATTCTCCTAACGGAGACCCCACCCAGACTCTCAGTACTATGACAATTCATTTGTCAGAATGCTCATGTTAAAGCCTTCAGGGAGAAGCCAGCAATGTCTTTGAATTGTACAAGGAGCCAAAGACAAAGCTCAGCTGCATAGAGATAGAGGGAGCAAATCTAGAAGACTACTGCTTCTAGCTGACAACTTCAAGGGAAGAATGCGGCCTACAGCAACCGCTGAGAGAGGCACATCAGGCCGTGGTCCACGTTTAGGACTTCTACCACAGAGGATTGTCTGTGGTGGTCCTCCTCCTGCTCAGCTGCGCAATGGCTGACTTTAGGTTTTACCATGTGCAACTGTTACTTATCCTACAACCATTTTACTTTAGAACAGAGAATTTCAAAATGTTGAGGAGAAAGAGTAAGAAAAGACTTTAAATAAAATCACCTATGTTTGTAGCCTGTGTTTGGTTTTGTAGACAGTGTCTCATATCATGCAAGGTGGCCTCAAACTCACTTTGCAAGTCTAGGCTGACCTTAAATTCCTGATCCTCCTGCCTCTAACTCCCCAGTTTTAGAACTAGAGGTGTGCACCATCCTACCTATAAAAACTATAATCTTACTGTTGAGTTGCCACTAGAATTTCCCAGTCTTCTGAGAATAAAATAACACTATGAATTGTGAGTATAAAAATGCCCAAGCCAGAGCTGGAGAGATGGCTCAGTGGTTCAGAGCACAAACATACAGCTCTCCCAGAGGGCCTGAGTTCAGTTCCCAGCAACTATACTGAGTAGCTCCCAACAACCTGTAACTCCAGTTCCAAGAGATACCAATGCTTTCTTCTGCCCTTCACAGGTACACAAGTGTCATGTATTCACAAAAACACATTTACATGTGTATAAATAAATAAAACTTAAAAAAAAAATGGCAAAGCTGAGCCAGGCACACTGCCTTTAATCCTAACGTGTGGGAGGCAGTCAAACATATCTGTGAGTTTGAGGCCAACCTAGTCTACATAGCCAAGTCCCAGGCCAATCAGGGTTTCAGGGCTAAACAGTGAGACCCTGTCTCAACAAGAATGGGGAGCAGAGTACGAAAAGTCTCTGTGGGGACATTTTGTATAAAATGGGACTCTGAGATTACCAAAAGTGACAATCTGTTGGCTGGAGAAAATTAGAAGCTTATCTTAACAAAGACATTTTTGTTAAGCAGCATCCCTAGAACTAATAAAACAAACAACAACGACAAAATCCAAAAACCACTTCCAAATGGAATACCAAAATGACTTCAAAATGCAGTCCTAATTTATCTGATGGAAACATTCCAAGCCCCTAGTGGATACATGAAATCTAAGAGAGTAAAGAACCCTGTATATATACTATAGTTTTGTTCATTCTATTTATACTAAAGCATAGTTTGTAAACTAGGCAAGGTAAAAATCACAACAATAATTAACACAAAATGGAAATTAAAACAGTATCTTTTTTTTTTTTTGGAGACAGGGTTTCTCTGTGTAGCCCTGGCTGTCCTGAAACTCACTCTGTAGACCAGGCTGGCCTCAAAATTAAAATAGTATCTTAACGAACTACTTCAAGAGGGCTCTCCTAACACAGTCACAAGTGTTGGTATCTTCAGACAGTGGCTGGCACGGTCACTGTGGCCTGGCCACAGGAGGGACTGCTGTCTGTCCCCGACAGTGGCTGCAGAGCTGAGCAGACTCACCTTCACTTTGATGATCTTGCTCTTGAAGTTATTGAGGATGACAACAACGTCATTCGCATCAGGAGGGGAATCTGTACCATCATGGCTTAGAGACAGTAAGACAGAGAAAGAAATCACAATCCCAGAATGCAGTAAATACTCAGACAACAACAGCTGTGCCTGTCCATCATAGAAACACTTTTTAAAACCAACAGTTTGCCACAGTCTGAAAGAAACACCTTTAGAGGGCAAAGCAGTGTCCACGGACATCTCCATCTCTAGGCTAGAGAAGCGAACTGACTTCCTTCCTACAGCAGGCAAACATCAATGGGTTCTCAGGTGGGACAAGCACAAGATAGATCATGACAAAGCTTGAATGTTCATAGGTCTGAACACTCAGGCCCATCCCTGGAGTCGCGTCTGCTGTTTAACTCTTGGCTGAGTGTGGTGACCCCAACAGGAAGCATCAGGGAGATCAATCTGAGGTCAAAGCCATCCTAGGCTACAGTGTGAGAGGCAGCACAACCAGCCAAGTTTAGAGCACAGACTCAATTCTGTGTGTCTGGTAGAAACCCCACAGTGCAGCAGCTCTGGTCAGAGGCACATGGAAGCAGAGCAAGACAATTGTAAGTACTCGCTTCCCCCTCATCTTACTCTCCAGTCAGCAATGTGGGGAAGCCACTGCATGTGCTGTCACTCAGCAGACAGCATGGTTCTCAGGCAAAAGGAGAGGAGAAGATTCCAGAATCAGACTGTCCACTTGGGAAGCCTCGGAAGACAGGAACCCTAGACAGCAGAGAGGATGGCACCACAGCCCCAGGCAAGGAGGAAGATGGACAGGGCCCATAGAAGAAACATTCTGTGAAACCTTATTGGGAAAATAACTGAATCAGAGAAAAGCCTACTGTTTACAATAAGGACATTACCACAGCACAAAATTCTCTAAGTTATTGAATAAGAAATCTGCACAAGCTAGGTATGGTGGCACACGCCTGTAGTTTTAGCTACAGGGGACTAAGGCACTAAGGCAGAAGACTCACTTGAGTCCAATTCAAGCCTGGGCGAGAGAGTAAAATTCCACATCAAAACCACAACCACGGGCTGGAGAGATGGCTCAGCAGTTAAGAGCACTGACTGCTCTTCCAGAGGTCCTGAGTTCAAATCCCAGCAACCACATGGTGGCTTACAACCATCCGTAATTGCGATCTCTTCTGGTGTGTCTGAAGACAGCTACAGTGCACTTACATATAGTAAACAAAACCACAACCATTAATGCACACTGTTTCTCCATGTCAAGTAAGATGCCATGAAGCCAGAGTAAATTCACACATCATCAGCATGTTCACATAAACCATAATGAAAACCTTTCCCTACACAAACTGGCACAGAACTAAGGACTAGTTTAAACTGTTAAACAGGATAGAGACCACACTTTTAAAATGGTATTCTGGGGTTTGTTTTAACTTGATAATTCCTGTCACTGACAGTCTGTTCTGAGAGTACACCTACACAACGGCAGCCCAGGGACCAGGACCGACAGTCAGACTACAAAATCAAAGCTCATGTGCTCTGCGCATGTACAAAGCACCGGGGGTCAGGATAAACACCTCCATCAGCGTACTAAGCAGGGCCAACCACACTCTGCTTCCAAGTCAGACAATATCAGGGGACAAAGCTCCTGCCTGTTGTCGGCATCCCAGGGAAAGAGTAACTTCCTCTGGATGCAGCTGACAGGGACAGCAATGGAGAACAGACCTCACTCTAGTCAGCTCTTAGACCTCTTGCTATCCAACTCATCCCTACAACTTCTCCCACACTTACTATACTGGGAAGCTTGGCTTTATCACGCACTTGACTGTAACACACAATGCCTGGGGTAAGGCCAGATGATGAGCAATTAAAGCTCAGTCTGTCTACAATGAAGCCATCACCTTGTCCTACCTGTAGATCCTATAAATGTCATCTGAGCGCCCCTTCCTCAGTCTCAGAATCCAGGCTCCCGGATTGGCTTTGAGCTGAAAATATCCCTGGGACACAAACAAAGTATAGGCTCAGTTCTCTTTAAATTTAAATGTTTCTAATGAATGCTTACATTTTCATTTACATATCAGATAATGTATGTATGTATGACCACCTACCTACCCCATCCCCTCTCAGTTGAACTGGGTACTGAACCCAAGGTCTTATTAGCATGATAATTAAAAAAATAAATAAATAAAAGATAATTAACAAATCAGGGGGAAGTAAAACAAAACAACAAGCAAACAAAACTATCAACCAACAAGCTAAGATGCAAAGAGCAGAGCAGTGCAGTGCAGCCGAGAAGCCCGCCTGCTGTGCTCCAGGAAGAGCAAGCCAAGGACTTTTACACTGACTACATTTAGTCCATTGTTAATTCTTATTTCACTCCATGGTTTCAGAATGTTAACTGCTGTGTCATAAATTACGGCATCTAAATAACCACCAGGGACGTTGTGCTATCTGATAAACTGATTACTTACCAGATTGGCCATCACGATTGTGTCCACAATTGTTGGGTTGGCTGAAGTTCCTAAAGTGAACTGTAGTCCTCGAGGGGGCTGGCCTGTGGTGATGTCATAACAATGACCTTCTAGTAACAGATATTCCAACTCATACTCAGCGGCCACTATACTGTCCACCTGAAAGATCAAAATTTAAACATGTGACTATTATACATGCAAACTCAAAATGCAATCAGCAGGCGTCAGGGAAAACAATCACGAGGATAAAAGTGCTCGCCACTGAGGCTGATGGCTTGAGCTTCATGTTGGATTCTACGACAGAAGGAGATCTGATGTCCACAGAGATTCCCTGACTGACCCCATGTCACACCATGGCACTCCCCAGGCCCCACCAAAACAGACAAATGTGTCAAAACCCACCTACTTCATGAAGACCACCAGTTGGGTAACGACTCAGACACAGTGTCAGATTAGGAAAGTGCTCAGAAACAGAAAATAAGTTCCTAACTGCCAGGGGGCGAGGGCGTGGGCGTCTGAGCGACACTGTGATGACTGATCTGACTAGGCTTGGAAGCACACCTCTGGGCATGTGTGAGGGCCTTTCCAGAGAGGCTCAATTCAGGAGGAAAGACTCACACTAACTGTGCAGCACCGTTCCATGGGCTGGGATCCTGAAATGAGTAGACAGAAAAAAAGGAGGAAGCCCTCGGACTCTCTTCTCTGTTTTCTGGTAGGCAGGTGCCACAGAAGATCAGACCACTTCCTCCTAAGCACCATGTCTGTTAGCATCCAAAGCCTGTGGCGACTCATGGGCGGGTCTCAGAGACCTGTTGCCAGAGCAACAACCACCATATTCCCAGAATCCATTGGGCCTACCTCCCACCTTTACCTGGCCATACGTCACCAGTCATATAAATACGAGGAACATTCCTTTCTCTCCCCCCCCCCTCTCTCTCTCTCTCTCTCTCTCCTCTCTCTTTCCGAGCTACTGCCCGCTTTCTCCCTCAATTAAACCTCTTACATGTGGAAGTGTTTGGGCCTAGTGTGTGATGTTTTCTGACGCGGTCGCTGCCGAGCCCATCATATGGTGGCCCGCACGGAGATGGGGGGGTGGGGGTGGGGGTTGGGGGGGGGTTGGCGGTTCTTGTCAGTCAGCACCGCTCTGCTACTGCACCTGCTCGCTGCTGCAGCAGGGCAGGCAGAGGCCACACATGTATTGGTCCCAGCACTGGCAATCGCAACGGCGCGTTGCCGCTACAGCCACAGCTCTCCACTGGAGCTGTGTAATCCCCAAGCACACGGCTCTGCCGAGGACTCCAAGACCCAGCACCGAGGCGCACGGGCCATCCTAGGTGAGCGCTACGCAGAGCACGGCACCTCAGCTGGTGAAAGCTGCAGCTCTCTCTCTCTGAGAGACCCTGAGCCTGCTTCTGCCCCGCTGCTGCCGCTGCTGTGCAGGATGTATGAACTTCAACCAGCCGTGCCCCGCCTGGTCTATCAGGTGGGGTTAGCCTCTGCTCAGGTCTACACCTATCCATTCAGTTCTATGTGTTCCACTTACCAGTCCGCTATAATTCTCGCACAGACACCAGCATATTAATTGGTAGGATCAGTCAAAAGGAGGACCTCCAACTTCCTAGATATGGCCTGGCCAGCCTTCTCTGGGAACCATGGGGTTTACAGTCACACCTCCTGGTTGACATATGCCTTAGGACTTCTGCCATTGGTTGCCCCTCGCTCCCCAATTTTTTCCGGGCTCTTGCAGTCAAAAAAATCCTTGGACCAAGGCAGATTGCTTTCCACAGCAGGCCGCCGGGGTCTGCTGAGTAGCCACTAGAGGGCTCTCTTGACGACCTGAGCCCCTAGCTTTGGCTGTTAACTCTTTGGTGCTTGGATTATTCTCAGGACCCTGGTAAGAATAACCAAGCACCCACCAATGGGTGTCAGAATGTCTTCGACCATACCTCCAGACACCCCACTGGGATGTATTCTAGACAATCTCAAATCTCTAAAGTTAACACCGGATTTGAAGGCATCAAAATTAATATATCTCTACAATAAAATCTGGATTAAATATCAACTAGATGGAAATTCAAAATGGCCACTTAATGGCACCCTAGATCCAGCTATTTTAAGAGATCTTAATACATACTGCCAGCGAACTGGTAAATGGAAGGAGGTTCCCTATGTTCAAACATTTATCTATCTCTGTTCTAATCCCTCCTTGTGCTCTTGTTCCCCAAACCAACTTCTCTTAGCCACCAGCTAATGAACCACCTCCCTTTCGCCGCTGGCCTGTCTCCACGCCTCCAAAAGCCCAACCTAGTACCTCAGTTTCTTTTCCTCACCAGGATGCCCCAGAGCCTGCTATCTCTTCCTCTCCAGAGCCCTCTCCTTCTTCTGTGCCATCTGTGGGCCACTCCAAATGCCCCACATTGGCAGCTACCTTCACTCCTCCTATCACCTGCTCTAAGGCTACAACCAAACCTCCAAGTCTTTCATCCCCAGAGACACCTGACCCAGCAGCGGTCCTACCTCTAAGGGAAGTTGCTGGAGTAAATGGTCTCGTCAGGGTACATGTTCCTTTCTCACTTAGTAAACTTTCCAAAATAGAAAACAGGCTGGGATCTTATACTTATATAATCCTCACTAACAATTTACTTCCTAAGGAACACAGACGAGTCTAGGAAGAGGCAAGAGTACATGCAAATGAAATTCACCAAACAGACGGCACATACCCAATTGGCTCTGAGACAGTGCCAGACCAGAATCCCTGGTGAAATTACAATTCTGCAGGTGGTATTTTAGCCAGGGATAGGTTCATTACATGCCTTCTGGCCGGTCTTAGAAAAGCGGCCTTAAAGCCAGTAAATTTTAAAAACTCCAAGAGGTTGTCCAGGACAAACAGGAGAATCCATCTCGATTTTTAAAATGCCTTATGAAAGCTTTATTACAGCATACCAATCTGGACCCTGAAAACCCAGAAGGTAAGCAACTTCTGATGACCTACCTCTTTTCCCAGAGCTACCCCGACATAAGAGCTAAGCTTAAAAAACTGGAGACTCAAGTGTGCCATGGGAGAGGTGATATGGTATTTTTGTTTGCAGATTTTATCACCTCTCCCATGGCACACTTTGAAGGCCAGCGCTAAGCCTTTTGCCTGTGGAGTTAGGGGTCTCCTCTCCAGTTTTTTAAGCTTAGCTCTCCACAACTAACAAAAGGGCTCAAACAGTCTCTGATCTCTTCTTCCTGAAGATCATCCCCTGGTTTGGTGTCCCAGCCTCTCTCCAGTCAAACAATGGTCCTAAATTTACTTCTCAAGTCTCTCAAATCCTATCTAAGGCTCTAGATATCCCCTGGCTCTTTTCAGGTTACGAGCTCTCCCAAAGCGACCTCGCCTCATCTCTCCCTTTAAACTCATATATGGTTGTCCAGTTCTAACCCCTGGTCTTTCACCTAAATGCTCTCCACTCCCAGACCATCTACTTACCCCATTACTTTGCCACCTCTGTTCTCTCCTATGAAATTTTGCTGACCACCATCTACCTCGGCCATGCACTGTCTCCTGTCCACTACCTATCAACATTAGAGATCAAGTCCTTCTATCCCCTCCAGGTCATCGGCCCTCATCTCTGTCTCTCAAGTGGCAGGGCCCTTTTAAAGTAATTCTTGTGACCCCTACAGCTGCTAAACGTGAGGGGCTCCCTCATTGAGTCCATCTGTCTCACCTCAAACCTTTCATTCCTCCACCTAAAAATGACTCTTCTTCATACACATTAATCTTAACAGGACCGTGCTCTATTAAGCCCCAGAGGACACTGAGGCCGCCTACCTTATCCCCAAGCCCAGAAAATGAGACTCCACTCCCGCAGCTGAGCTCGACCTCACTGGATTAAACATGGGTTTCTCATCCTCCCCCTGCTGTTCATTCCTATTCAGGGTAGCCCTTATATCTGGAGACTCGAGGTTCAAGAAACCCCCACAGATAACAAACAGCCTTTCCAAATAGGGTCAGGAAACTGCTCCATAGCCAGATGCCAAAAACCAATCCCAGTTATAAATATGATAGCTGCCCAACATAAGAGGGCAGTTCAAGTTGTGCCACCCCTGGTCGCTACAGGAATAGCCATAGGTGTTGGTACTGGAGCTACAGGGATAACAATTTCCATGATCCAATATAATACATTCACTTTCCAGTTCCAAAGTGATTTTCAAAAAAATGTCTAAAACTGTGCTTACTATCCAAAAACAGACTGATTCTTTGACAGCTGTGGTGCTTCAGAACAGACGAGGACTAGATATCCTGACAGCTAAAGAAGGTGGTCTTTGCCTGTTCCTCCAAGAAGAATGCTGCTTCCATGTTGTACTGGCTAGTTTTGTGTGTCAACTTGACACAGGCTGGAGTTATCACAGAGAAGTGAGCTTCAGTTGGGGAAATACCTCCATGAGATCCAGTTGTGGGGCATTTTCTCAATTGGTGATCAAAGGGGTGGTGCCATCCCTGGGCTGGAAGTCTTGGGTTCTATAAGAGAGCAGGCTGAGT
>JADRCD010210586.1:25231-41970 GCA_019843815.1 Montemys delectorum
TTCCTTCCTTCCTTCCTTCCTTCCTTCCTTCCTTCCTTCCTTCCTTCTGTCCTTCCTTCCTTCCTTCTGTCCTTCCTTCCTTCCTTCCTTCCTTCCTTTCTCTCTCTTTTTCCTTCCTTCCCTCAACAAAGGGAACAGGAAGTTGAGTGGGTAGTTATTTATAGAGGAACTGGGAGGAAGTTGAAAAGTGGAAAGAATATGATCAAAACATATTGTATGAAAAAATGAAATAAAACCTAGAAAAATACAAAGATAATGACTTGTATAAGCAGCAAGAAGAAAATTAGTGTGTTACAAAGGGGTACTGGTTAGTACTAAGGCAATTCCAGATGCCAATAACTGTTTTACATAATCTAAATCCAAGTTTAATGCTACAGCATCACCGTACACAAACACCAGTATAAGCATGGCCATTTCATGCTGTCAGTTCAGGACTCTTTAAAACCAAATTTTTAAAATCATATGAAGGAAAGATGTTTTACCATCAAAGATACAAAGTAAAGTTTAAACAGTGTTTGCTTTATACCTTAAACAATAGTCATTGTATTTGTGACTATTAAGGAAGAGATTTACAGTGTCCACCCATGTCTGTCTCTCCTTTCATTATAAGGAACATACATTTTCATAAGTCAAGTGATGGTTGGTGGTTAGTGAGATGCAAATTAAGTTATAAATCTGTGGCCACAGATATGACATAGCAAAGGGAATGTTGAAAACAGAATAAGGGACCGGAGAGATGGCTCAGCAGTTAAGAGCACTGACTGCTCTTCCAGAGCTCCTGAGTTCAATTCCCAGCAACTACATCTCACAACCAACTGTAATGGGATCCAATGCCCTCTTCTTGTGTGTCTGAAGACAGCTACAGTGTACTCACTACATAAAATAAATAAATATTTTTTTAAAAAAAGAAAACAGAATAAGGATATATGTTTTAGAGGTTATAGAAGTCAAAGTATGACATCATCTTAAATTGAATTGTAACATTGCAAAATATTGCTTCATTGATTTTAGCCTTGGCTGCTGTAATGCAATGATGAATCCAGACACAGAATTTCTAAAATCCTTGTGATTTTCTCAGAACTAGGAAACATGCTTTGAGGAAGATGATGCCCCCAGTAGGATTTGAGCATGCTTTATAATGAGGCTGATCATCAGAAAGACCAAGCCATAACCTCCTGTCATATCTCTTTTCTCCCAGGAGGAAAGTGGGCCTAGAGATTGAATTACTAATCATCCCTCTCAAAGTCACACAATATCTGTAAGTATTTCAAGAGAGCTACTAGGCTGGGGACTATGGCACCTGCTGGGAGAGCGAGTCATCCTAGCTCCCTGGAAAAAGAAATGACTAAGCTTTGGACAGTTCCTCACCTTAACTTATAGACCTCTCCATCTGTTTGCCACCTGTGTCCTTTGTAAATCCTGTATAATAAACTGGTAAATGCATCTTCCCAAACTCCATAGGCCAATACAGAAAATGTGACCTAATGAAAGAAGTGGACTACAGAAACCTCCAATTTGTAAACTTAAAGGATGGAGAAAATCTAAGAAGCCATCACTGGTAGTTATCACCTGAGCAGGCTTGATATTATGTGCCTGAGACTTTAATGTAGAGTCTACACAAATTCCAAGCAGATGATTCCAGAAGTGAATCAAATCGGAGAACAGCCCCTTGGTGCTTGCAGAGAATTAGATAAAACCTTAATATGGATAAACTTCTCATACACCTTGTGTCAGAAACAATCTACGCAGAGTAGACAGAACAATTTCTTTTGCCCACCATACACTGTGTGTTCCTGCCCCATAGCTATTCCATCCTTGTGGGCTGAAACATGATCAAGGATATAGAACAGGAGATGGGTATAAAAAAGAATGACAGCTCATTTACAAAGCCATGCTAAAAATCAAAGCAACATTAGAGATGATAAACAATAAACCTAAAATCCAAATTGGAAATTACAAGTCAAATCTGACAGGATTTCAAAAGCAGAATAGAAACAAAAAATGCATGAGTTGACTCCAATAAGAGGCTTGATGACAGAAATCAAAGATAATTGATTTTCAACATATGGATGATAGGCACTTCCTTGAACAGGCTAAGACAAGCAGAATAAACATCATAATACAGCATATTAAAACAATAGCTCAATAATGATAAACATGATTAGATGAAAGTACTCAGAATCTATGATGTAAATCAATAAAAATTTAATAATCAACACACAAAATAGACTCAACCGAAGACCAAATTCCAAGACTTGGAATTATTAGATAGCTAGGAGAAAACCTAAGTGAAATAATTCAGGATATTGGCATGATCATTTCTTATATTGCTGCAAAAGCACAGGAATTAAAGAGCAAAATAGACAAACTACAATGGAAAGCTTCTGCACAAGGGAGAAGACAACCAACACAGTAAACAGGTCGCCAAGAAAGTGGGAAAGTACTAGCCAACTGTTGATACGATACAGGATCAATATCTAGAGTACATAAAGAGGTCAAGCATCTTAGACAATCAGTCCAAATTAAAATTTGATGTTTATCTTCACAGGCATTTCTCAAAGCAAAATAGTCAAATGGTCAATAAAAGCACAGACAAGACTCAGTTACATTAATCATCAGGAAATGGAAAACCAAAACTTTGTGGAGATATGCCCTTATCCTGGTTAGAATGCCTATTATTAAAATAATAGATGCTGGCAATGACGTAGAGGAAATGGACTCATATACTTTGGGGGGTGGGAATACAAATCAGTATGACTATAGCAGAGAACTACTTAAACATTCTTTGAAAAACAATCTACCATCTATATCACTAATGCACACATGGCCAAGGGAAAGGAAAACAGTATATTATAGTAACATCTGAACTGCATGTTTTCTGCAGCTTTCTTCACTATAATGAAGATATGTATCATTCTAAATTTCTATCAATGGATGAATGGATTAAAATGTACTATAACTACACTGTAGACTTTTATTTAGCCATAAAAAGAATAAAATCCTGTCACTTATGGCAAAATGAATGAAACTACAGGATATTAACTTAAGTGGTACACACAGAGTAATGAACGGCATACACTGAAAATAGCACTGGCCAACTTGAACGCCACATGCAGATTACTAGAGGCTGTGAACAGGGCAGTCAATAAGGAAAGGTTTGATAACAGATACCAGACATCCTTAGTGGTGCTACGGTTCTTATCAAACCACGTTATAGTAAATCATCCACCTGTCTGCTGTGCAGTGTTCTTTAAAGATGTCAAAAAGCATTAAAAATAAATAATTTATAAAGGAAAAATGTTACTCTAAGCTAAGGCTAACTTTTTTCTGAGAAAAACTATTCTTACAAATTTAGTGTAGCATAATCAGTTTACGAAGCTTCAACTTGTATACAGTGATGGTGTTAGCCCTACAATTCACTTATCTGCCATTCACTTAAGGAAATTCAATTCATTCAGCTCTTCCAATCATTCAAGGGCCCTAAAAGGAGACTGTGTTTGTTCTTTTGTAACACATATTACTGTGTCTTCTCCATGATAATATGTAGAGATACTTAAGGTTGTGATACAGTATTTACTACTGTAACCTGATGTTCAGATTGTGTCTTGGGACAAGGACATACTTTGCCATACAGTCCAGGTACACAAAATGCTCAACATATAAGTCTGTTACTTCTCTATTCCCACAATTCCAAGTTGATCTAACAGTTCATTCACCAGAATATATATGATAGGTGACAAATGAACTGTATTGGATAACAACCTTCTGATAAAGATGCAAGGAGGACTCTCACAGGTAGAGGATAAACTGAACAGGTCAGAGGCATTTGCTTTGATTTACCAAATAACTAAGAAATCTGTGAAGTATACCCATGTGGCCCTAAACTTTAAACACCTGCCAATTCTATGTCTATACAACAAATTCATCTTAAAATTATTTCTAAAATGTCTAGGGAAGTGAGAGTGTACTCTTTCCTTTCCTTTTAAATATTAATTTTACTTCTATCAAAAAATCAGAGACCATAAAGTACAGAGGGATCCCAGATTCCATGTAAATATAGTAACAAAAATAGACCCTCGGAGAAAACTTAAGCATAGGCCTTAAGTAAACACAAAGCTATCCCCTTTGTGTTTCCTGAATCCAACATACTTTGCAACTAAGGGCTTCTATAAGGCTGTCAAATCTGTCAACATCTCTAACCTCACACAGCTTTCTTCATTCTATAGTTAACTATTATTACAGCTGGCAAGGAATTGCGTGATCACCGCAAGCAATACCACATCCTTGCATGAGAGGAGTTTAATTGGCTAGGATTTACTGATAGAGATTTGATTATGTTTTTATTTCAGAAAGCTCTATCTGTTGCAGTAATGAGCCCATAATTACTGTGCAAAAGCATCTATCAACAAATATTTTCTTTTTATTGGTCCTCTACGTACTCTTGATACATATCAAAATTACAGATGTAGTAATTCCATGATTACTTCTTTACACGTTAATGATGAGAATAGAATATTTTCTAGTACATTTAACCTCCTAAGCCTAGAGTTATGTCTTTGTTGTTTTGAATTTATTATTAGAGTGACAATACAGACATATGAAAACAATAATATCTTGCTTTCTAATTGTTATGGCAAGAGATCTTCTGAGCCTATAAGGCCCATCATTAGCTACCATGACATTGTCCTTTAGTTTCTCTAGGAGAAACTCACCACACTGAATTTTGGTTTTCATTTTTGATCTTGAACGTTCCATTTCTCCTCGAATAAACAAACGTAATGTGATGCATATAGGAAACATGTATCAAAACTTAATATGCCCTGAGTCTTTGTTAATGGGTACACAAATATGGAATAGAAAATAGAGGGCTGGAGAGATGGCTCAGTGGTTAAAAGCACTGACTGCTCTTCCAGAGGTCCTGAGTTTGATTCCCCACAACCACATAGTGGCTCACAACCATCTGTAATGGGATCCAGTGCCCTCTTCTGGTGTGTCTGAAGACAGCTACAGTGTACTCACTACATAAAATAAATAAATCTCAAAAAAAAAAAAGAAAATAGAAAACAGAAAACAAATACTTGAATTATGGTAGTAGAATAATAATTTTAATTTAAATAACTCATTGCTATTATATCATCACTTTAATAAAAATGTAATAAAAGGAGAAGTATTCAAAATAATTTTCATCAAATTTTACTTCTTCATTTTGAATGGATATCATTCATTTCCTAGTGTGAAATTATGGAATTGAGGTTATTTTCTCCAGCACTGAGAAAAGAAAGCAAGAGAAACCCAAAAGCTTTGTTTTGTATGGTACTTGCTGGAAACAAACAAAGACATGCTTTGTATTGAATTTCAACATTTGAAGATCTTTAAAACACATGCTTATCTCCTGTTCTGCCCCCATGTATCTGAATCCATCCCTCAACTAAAATCCCCAACTTCTTCCAAGCAAAAATCAAATGAAAAACATTAGAAATAAAAGGTCATTGTACTATCCTAAACACATCATACATTTTAGATCCTCAAACTCTCAGATGGTCAATGAGGTCTTCACAAAGTGCTCGCTTGGGAGCTCTTTGTTTTGGTACCTGCCCGATATCCAACCTAGAAACACACACAGAGAATTCAGCTGTACATTTGTGCTTTGTTGTAGCTGTTCTGGGGACAAACAAAAGTAAATAAAATTATATGCTCTAGAGAAAAGATGAATCATGCTATTAGCTAAACTGCTTTCAAATTTTCCTATCAACCCAGGTTTGTTGGACTTATGTGACATTGACTCTGAAGGTGCACTCTTGCATTTCCTAAGATTGTGACAGTTTTCTGGACTTTTGGTCCTTCTGTGTCGATCTGTCAAGATTCATAGAAACTTTCTAAGTGTAGAAGAAACAGAATTCCTTTCAAAAAGCTTATGACATACATAAGCTTTTATGTATGTTTAAAACTTAAACATACATATGAAAAGCATCAGTTTGAATGATTTTGAGGAACCATTTAATGAATACCAAATGAAGATAGAGTTTATAGTTAATTTTGATTCAGCAATTGTGCAACACAATATGTATACGCAAATACTCCAAGTGTGTGGCTGATTGACCTTAGAAATACTTTACAAAACCAAATTTTCCTCTAGTCCTTTCACCATTTCCCCACTAGAAAACTACATCTTATGACTATTTTCTTGAGTGCTTTCTGAGCAAGCTAAAGATGTTTGAATGGTAACATCCTTATCAGAGTTCAAGGATGAATAAAGCATAAGCATACATTCAAAGTTACAGATAGTAAAGGTCTCTATTTTAGAGGGTCCTGTCTGTTTACGTTCTAAGTGTAATTTTAAAAAAAATGTTTAAAGAACGTCCCTTCCTCTTCTCAAATTAACTTGTTTTCCATAAAGAAGGGTAGTTGAATATACTGGATGTCCTAGGTGCTAACATTTATATTTTTAAATTATTTCTGCAGTATTTTGAGATAATAATGTAACTACATCATTTGCCTTTCCTCCTTGTAAACTCTTCCTTATACTCCTTCTTGCTCTCTTTCACGTTTATGGCTTCTCTTTTCATTGTTATACATATAAATACATGTATATTTCTCCCACTCCAGGAGTACTATATAGGGTAAACTATGAATCTTTAAAATCCGACACTATGGGGCTCTAGAAAAAGTCTTAAGTCAGTGAGCTATTACTTGGGTTATTTAATCTCCATGAGACTCGTGTGTGTGTGTGTGTGTGTGTGTGTGTGTGTATCCTTAAATACATCAACACAAATGGGCCAGTGTTTCCAGGACTGAACATTTGGTATTAGATAACAAGTTGTTGTGCTCTACCATAGAGAAGGCTGTTTCTCTCACTCTGTGTGTGTGCGCATGCAACCTTAGGTGCCAGTCCTCAGATTTGTATTTCTTTTTGTATGTTGTTGGTTTGTGTGAGAAATATTTCTCAGTTGGTCTAAAGCATACCACCTAAGTTAAGCTAACTAGCCAGCAAACCCCAAAGATCTGCTGATCTCTGTATTCTCCATATTGGTATTACAGCCCCAGGCCACCATGCCCAGTTTTTCTCTATGGGTAAAGGAAATAGCGGTTCATCCCTTATGCAATTATTTATTATATATAGGTGTGGGTTTTCATACGCATGCACCCATGTTACAGCACATGTGTGAAGGTCAGAAGAGAACTTAAAGGAAGAAGTTCTATCTTTCCATTATTTGGTTCCCTGGCATCCAACTCTGATCATCAGGCTTGGTTGAACACTATCACCTACTTAGTCATCCCATCGGACAGATACAACAAACTGGGCATTCAAAATTGAAGGGTTTCTCTTGGGCTCTTTTAATTAGAAGTACTTCTTCTACTGTACTATTAGTATGCTGCACATCCTCTGCATCCAAGATCCTTGACATTTGTTTGTTTCTTTGTTTTAGTACTGAGTGACAAGAATGCATCTGGAATACAATGAACAATTCTTTCTCCTTTCATTATGTGGATACTGGAGTTTAAGGCAATTTTTCAGCTTTGGCAACAAGCTCTCTTACACATTGAGCTATCCCACAAGTTCATAAAAATATTTTTGTGGCCATGGGAAGAGTTCCTCTGCCCGTCATCTGAGCCCTAGCTGCACATCTTCAACTGAGCTTATTTATCTAAACTGGTTGTAATCACGAGGATTCATTTAGAGATCAGTCTCTCACACTAAATGGTAAGTGGAAATAAGATTAATATGTAATGCTTCAATCCATATCAAATACGTACTTAAATAAAGTTCATTAATAAGATTTTGATCATACCAAAATTTCTTATGAAATTTAACAACTTTACCTTGTCAATCATAGTCTACCAAACAAATATTTTATATGTCAACAATATAATTTATAAATGTGAGTACAAAATCCTCAGCATGATGCTAGCAAAATTGAACTTAGTTTCACTCAAAGGGATCATACTGTGATCAGTTGGCTTTATTCCGGAGATACAATAACCATTTACCATATTCAAATCAATAGATAAATCACATTAACTGAATGAATAATAAAAAACATATAGTCATCCCAATAAAGGCAGGAAAAGCATGGTATAAAACTCAGAATTCTTTCATAATAAGATCCCCAAACAAATTAGATATAACAGGATTATACTTTAATATAATAAAGGCTATATATTAAAAACTCAAAGACAACATCATCCTAAATGGAAATAAAATTCAAAGTACTTCCTCTATAAAACAAAGAACAAAGCAAAGGTTTTGTCCTGTCCCTTTTTATTTAATAGAGCAGAAATTTATCCAAGAAAGTAGACAAGAAAAAGAATAAAAGACATATGAAGAATAAAAGAAAAATGTGAAGTATATCTTATCATAGAAATTGTAATGTATTTGTTGAAATAGAATTCATAAAAGTAGACCTACTGATAAAACTACCTATGAATAAATTTAACTAAGAAACTGAAAACTGTATATGATGGAAATCTTTAAACTCTGACAGCAGAAATCAAAAGCACTGTGTGTTGGGATATCCTGTGATGTCCAGCTACTACGAGAGGGCACTACAAACTTATTACAGATAATGTGTCTATACCACCCAAACTATTCACAAGCTCAATCTTACCCTCTTCAAAATACCAATTACTTTCTTCAGTGAACTAGCAAACAATCCTAACATCCATAAGGATGTACAAATGGTCACAAATAAACAACCCAATTGGAAGAAATAGAACAAACATGGAGAAACCACAACACATGATTTCAAGACATGTGACAAAGATATTAACAGCCAGAACAATACAGTATTGGCATAAAACCAGACACATTGACCAATGGGATAGACTGAAAAAAATAACCCCAAGCATCTACAGCCAGCAGATTCTTTTAAAAGGCTGCCAGAAATACACAATGCAAGCCTCTTCAGTAAATGGGACAGGAAAAGCGAATCACCACACAAAGACGGCTCAAACCGATTCCTCTCACTCTGTATACAAATAAACTGTAGATGAAAGATGTCAATAGAAGACCCAGAACTCTGACCTACAGAACACTAGAGAGAATACTTGTAAACACCGGTAAGGAATCCATCTCTAGAAGTTTCTGAACTGTGACAAGTTAAACAGGATTACATCAAACCTAACAGCCTCAAAGACAAAAGATACACATCGAGAAATGAAAGGAAAGCTTTGTTAGATAGTCACCTCATAGAACCTAACAGTATCTAGTAACCCAGACCCCTGGGAGCTCCCGGAGACTAAGCTACCAACCAAAGAACATACATGGGCTTGTCTGTGGCACTGGGCACATTGTAGCACAGGAATACTTCGTCTGGCCTCAGTGAAAGAGGAAGTGTCTAATCCTATAGAGACTTGAGACCCCAGGCAAGAGGAATGGGGGAGCAGGACAAAAGGAGAAAGAACTCTTGGAGCTGGTACCAGGAAAGCAGGCAACATTTACATTTATGTATATGTAAATAAATGAAACAATTAAAAATATATATCCATAACATGTTAACAACTTTTTAAACACCTAAATATAAAATAAACAATCAAATTACAGTAAAGCAAATTATCTAGACAGAACCCTTTTCATACAAGAAATGTAAGTGACCAACAAAGACATGAAAATTATCTTAGTGTCAGAGAAGTAAATACAAATCAAAACCCTAAAATCAGATAAATTTTCATTTCATCTAAGATGGCCAATTTTTAATAAAGAAAAGTGGTGAGGATGTAACATGGACATCAGAAAACAATATACACTCTCAGAAAAAGTGGAAATTAGTAAATCCAATATGCAGGACATGTTAAGATCCTCAAAAACTAGGGGTCTACAGAGAATCAGCCCACTAAAAGTCAGATGTGGGTGGGGGAAGGACTCAGTGAGTCTCACCATCACTGCTGAACTTCTCCCTAACACCTGTTTTCAGAGAACAGGGACATGACTACCTTCAGCTGTGTAACCTTCAGGCACCAAAAAATAATTCCAACTAAATGGTCACATAGATACTGTGATTAAATGGGTCACAAAACAAAGCCAAAGGTCATAAGTCTGGAAAAGGGGATTATACAGAGGAAGCAGGTGGGAATGTTAAGGGAAAGGAAAGAAATAGGAGAGAGAGGAAAGATAAAGTAATCAGAATATACTATATTCATGTATGAGACTGTCAAACAATAAACTCTATGAAAATACTTGGCTTGGAAATCATTTTGAAAAAGAAAAAGGAGAAACATGAAAAGACAAAAAGGCTGAGGTCCTTTCCTCCTATTGATGATCGAATTTGCAATACTCTACTATACACATGCTGCCAGAACATTCAGTCCCACCCTGTATAGTCCTTGATTGGTGGTTGGGTCCCTGGGAGCTCTGAGGGTACTAGTTAGTAATTGTTGTTCGTCCTAAGGGGCTGCAAATCCTTCAGCTCCGTAGAACCTTTCTCTAACTCCTTCATTGGGGACAGTGTACTCAGTTCAATGAATGGTTGTGAGCCTCTACATTTGTATTAGTCAGGTATTGTCAGAGCCTCTCAGGAGATAGCTATATGCTTGTCCTTCCTTCAGTCTCTGCTCCATAGTTAATCTCTGCCACTTCTTCTGTGGGTGTTTGTTCTTGTTGTTTTTGTTTGTTTGTTTGTTTTTTGGAGGGGAACCTGGGAAAGGGAAAATTTACATGTAAATAAAGAAAATATCTAAGGAAAAAAAAGAAAAAAAAAGAGTAAAACAAATAGCAAAAAAAAAAAAAATAAAAAGATTATACACGTGGAAAGGAATCTTGATTTCTAAAAATACTTTTGTAGCATTAAAATTTCTTTCATTAAAAAAAAAGAAAAAAAGAAAAGACAAAAAGATAAGAAAATGTGTTGTCCAATAATGAAACAATACATAAAAATAAATAAATGTATCAAAGGGGAAAATAATTAAAACCAGCTATCCTCCTCATGGGTATGTATTCAGAGGAAACTACATGAACATTCTAGATGGACACTTCTGTGTCATAGTTTGTTTTGATGCCATTCAGAACAACTAAGATATGAAAGATTTGCAATCTGCCTAGAAGTCTAGCAACAGATGACTGGATCAACAGCACAGAGACATATGAAGGGAGAGAGTGGATAAGATTCATCCATAGAGAAGGACGTTACCTAAAGACACCCAGATAGAAAGAGGGACAGCACAGGAAGTCAAGGGACATGTGCTCTCTATCACTTGAAAATAGAGCTACACCCAACAGAACATTGACTGGTGAGATGGGTACTTGTGAGAGGAAGAGAAGGACGTAGCAGGGCTGTAATTATTCATAATCAATCATATGCCTTTTCTCTCTTCAAGTTCCCACAAACCTAAACATATTTAAGAAGAAGAAACATCAAATGAAAAAAATGTTTCCAACATGCTGGCCTATATACAAGTTTATGGAGGCATTTTCTTTTTTAATTTAAAATGATATTTATTTCCAGAGATAGTAATTTTCTAGTATATAAGAATGCATATATATTCATGTGATGTTTTCATGTTGTCTGTCTCACTTAGGGTCTCTATTGCTGTGAAAAAACATCAGGGCCAAATGAAATTTGGGGAGGAAAGGGTTAATTGCAGCTTACAACTCTCAGGTCATACTCCCTCATGGAGGGAAGGCTGGGAAAGAACCTAAAAACAGGAACCAAAGCAGAAGCATATACACATATGTTTTCACTTCCAAAAGTTATTTTCCCATTAATTAATTTATTTATTCACTTTATATCCTGATTGCAGGCCCCCCTCCTCCAAGTCTCCCACTCACACAGTCCTTTTTCCTCATTTCCCCTTCCCTTCTCCTCTGAGAAGGGGGAGGCCCCCACTGTGGATACCAACCCACCCTGGTACATCAAGTCTCCATAGGCCTAGGCACACCCTCTTCCACCGAGGCTAGACAAGGCAGCCCGATTATGGGAACAGGATCCACAGACATGGAACAGATTCAGGGATAGCCCTACCATCACCTCAAATGAATACCCAAATAAAGACTAAGCTGTACATCTACTACATATGTGCCCAGGAACATGGGAGCAAGACCAGTCCATGTATGTCTTTCGATGGTGATTCAGTATCTGGGAGACTATGGGCTATTTTCTTGGTCAGTTACTGATGTGGGAGAGCCCCAGGCCACTGTGGGCAGTACTACCTACCCCTAGGCTGGTGGTCTTAGGTGCTATAAGAAATTAGGCTGAACAAGCCATGAGGAGCAATCTAGTGAGCTGTGATCCACCTCCTGCTTCTGCTTTGGTTTCTGTTTTTAGGTTCCTGCCCAGCCTTCCCTCCATGAGGGAGTATGACCTGAGAGTTGTAAGTTTTAATTAATCCTTTCCTCCCTGAATTTCATTTGGTCCTGATGTTTTTCCACAGCAATAGAAACTCTAAGTGAGACAGACGACATGAAAACATCACATTCGTCCCAATAATATGTGTAACTGATATGCTAATAAAATACATGACATCTAAAAGTATATTCATATCAAAATTTATAGACCATAATTTTCATACAGTGTTTTTTAAATCATAATATGTGTTATCTTCTAAAATCTCTTGATTTTTTTTTAAATTTTCTAGAAGGAAATGTTCTAGCAGTCACTCCACCCAATCTAGGATAAATGAAGGGTATATACACCAAATTGCATTGGCATTTCAACATACTTTCATAGCCTGCTTCATTTGTTTTATATTTTGAATACTAAGAAAAAATACATGCAATTTCCCTAAAGAGAGAAGAGGGTATGAAAATAGAAAGCAAACTTCTCAACAATAGATTTATGCTCATATTTGTATTGAGTATATAGCAATGCTAATTTGCCAAGTTAAACACTACAGTGTTCCAGTTTGATTCCAAAATAAAATTACCTTTGAGGTTTCCTAAGAAAAAAACAGATTGAAACGTATTGTGGTTTGCAAATACTCCTTGCTACTTAAAGATTATTTCTGGTTTTAAACAAACAGACAAATGTTTCAGTATATTTATTACTGCTGCATTTAAGTGAATAAATAGCAAATGAATGACTAGATACCAGAGCTTTGATAGTTAGTCAACCTATATGAATAAAGTTTTTCTTAACATAAAGTTAACTGCTCTCCACTCATCTCAGATTCATATACTGTGGCTTCTCTGTTGAAAGGCTATGGGAATTTAAGCTAAAAATACAAAAGGTTTGTTCTGTCTCTGGCAATTGCATGAGCAGAGGTGAAAATGGTGGCTCTGAACAGAAGAGGTTTTTATGTAATGAAAATTCATCCTAGTGCTTTGACTGTCTCTTCTAACACACAAGCACTCAAATGCTTAAACCATAACCAGCCACTCATTAAATAGCACTTTTCATTTTTCTTCTTTGGGTCATTACTCCTGAACAAGAAGAAAAATCTGAATCTTCCATACATGGCAACCAAAGCTTGCAGCCAGCACAGGCCAAATAACTCAAATGCCAAAAAACCAAACTCACTCTTGAAAAACTCAAGATCAGCGGTGCTTTCCTCCAATCGAGTAACTCCACCAGTATCACATCCTGGGCTCACTTTGTGTCATGTTTTTGTACTCAGTAACAACTTGTTGATGCATAATTCAAAATTCACATTCCATAACAGTTCATCCTTTTAAAGTATTATTAGCAAATGGCTCAGGAGAAATTCAGAGCTGTATAAGCATTACTGCTATTTAATTTCAAAGCATTTCCATCACACTTGTAGAATCCTTGTGCTTGTTAACAGCAATACCTCACTCCCTAATCACCCAAGAGTCTAGCTACCACTACTGTACTTTCTGTTTCTGTGAACTTGACCATCCTATGAACTTGCCACTTAGGGAACAATACAAGATATATCAGTTGAGACCTATTTCTTTTGCTTATATCATGCATCAATATTTATCATTTCTTGTCAAATAAACATCAATTGTATAGAGAAATCATGTTAGTTTATTAACTGATGAATAACCAAGTTTCTGGTGTAATTAGTGAGTCACTGAGTATCTTCTTTAGAGAGTACAAATTCAGGCATTTTAATTATTTGTTACATGGGTGATTTTAATTTGAATTGTAGATGATATTTTCCTAGTCTAGATACAATTTTCTTGTGAAATATCCATTTTCTTCTGTTCTTCAGACTACTGCCTCACTTTCTGTTGCTCCTTCAAACACAAAAGTTTTACTTTCAGTAAGTTCCAATTCAACATTCTTCCTTTGTTGCTTTTCTATGTCATAAATAAGAATATATTAACTAATATACAAATATTAAAGTTTATCACTATGTTTTATGCTAATCATTTTATATACAGTTAGATCTATATTCCACTTTGAGTTAAGTTGTATTTTATAATGTATAAGTAAAATAGGTTCTGCATCTATTTTTTATGTGAGGATATTCAATTACCCAGTACTATTTTTTACAAAAAATTACCATCTGAGTATCCTTGCTGAACACTGTGTCCACTTGAACACAAGTATGTTTGCTGAATTCTCTACATCTAGATATATTCAAGGTTACAAGTAATTTAGTTTGAATATCTTAACATCCTAACTCATATGATATTTCAACAAGTAGCAGTTCCATAGAATTACATTTCAAAGTCTGACTACATTTAAAACTTTCCATTTGTGAAGATTAAAAACAGTACAGTTGATAAATCTAGTAGATAAATCTAGGAGCTACTCTAGTGACATCTGTTTTGCTCACAATGTACAGCTCAACGTAGAGAATACATTTCCCTTTTTCATGCATTATTAGAGTATAGCACTTGATCAAGAACTGTTCATCAACTACAAAGTTCCCATGAGTTCCTGATGATTCCAAATCAATTCTCTCCTCCTTCCATCCATGTATACATAAGGTGTATGGAGAAAGGACTTAGAGATTCATGCATGGAGATAGAAAGTCAGGTTTAACTAGTTAAGTTCTTTAATCTCTGTAAAGAGACTGGAGAAAGAATTCTAACATTTTCCTACTCCTAAGAGCAACATGGCTGTGACTTGTTCCTCTCTACTTGAAAAATGGTTTGTAAGATTATTTTTAATTTTCATAATTAAACATAAACTTTCAACAGATGTATGCATTTGCTTAAGCTATCCATAGTAATTCATTGTTTGAAATAGTTATGTAATCAATTCAAAAGATCATATCTAGTTTATTAATATCTTTGTCATGAATAAAGTCCAAGAATGTTCTCTATAGACTTTGTTTAGTAGCTGGATGAATGAAACTTACAAAGTCCTTGATTAAGCATGTCTTAGGAGGTATATTATATAAACATTTGCCTGTGTTTCCTATTTGTCTGAGAATGGCACCCACAAACATGTACAGAGCTCTGAATGTAGATACAGTCCTGAGATACTTTTGACTAAGAAAATCTCCTTTGTTATACTTTTCAAAAACTAGTAATTAGTAGACCTGGAAGTCAGAAAAACAACTGAATGTTGACATACATTTTTAAATATAAATAAGCAATGAATCACAATATTTTTCCCTGCACTATCATTCTGAATAACCCATATGTATAAGCAACTTCATTAACCTGATGAAATTGCTCACTCCTGATCTATCAAGAGCCCAGGGCTATCTATCAATAAAAAGCCACCCCCCCTTGCCAGGGCCACATTCTCCATTTCCCAAAGGGGGAGGCTATAAGCATTGCTATATCTGAAGTCGTAGTTATAGGACTGTAGTTTAATGAAGTTCTGGTTGGTGACTTAATCCTTGGAAAACTTTAACATAAGATACTACTACTTTTAAAGCATACTGTATTGATGAGCTTGACCCATTATCAAATACTACAGGTTGGATGGTTCAGATAAATGCTGGCCTTCTCACAGTTCTATATACCGAAACTCCATGATTGGGCTAATGTATGGTTAGAAAATATTTGACTCCTTTTCCCATCAAGAAGTACAAAAGCGTCTCCTTGTCCTGTCCAGTATGGTTTGTCATGGGATTTTTCTTCCTGGATTAAAGATGGCTGCCTTCTTTCTATGTCCTCATACAGTCATTTCTCGGAGTATACTTACAGAAAGATTTTTGTGTCTAACATATGTTTCTCTTCTTGTAAGGATACTTACATGGTGAGGAGATCATCCCTATGACTTTATTTATGTCATATTATCTCCTTTAAGGTCCCATCTCTAAACAACGTCTTCATAAAGGAGGGTTGGTTATAGTTTCAATATCTGAATCTTAGTCGGGGAGAGAGGAAGACACACAGATGATTCAATCCAAACACTTAAAATTGAGAACTCAACATAATGTGTTTCTTCTCTCTTTTCTTCTTTTCCATTAAGTTGCATCTGTTATATTCAGATATTATCATATGTCTTCTCGCATGCATTATTCTCTGCAGATTTTAACAATCTACAAATATTTCCATAAGTAAATAGCACACCTCCCTGGGGTATTTATAATACTAACACCGCATATCATTGTCTTTCATTTCTAATCACTATGGGCTATGGTTTGGATCTAAAAATGACTCCCAAAGGCCCCTGCGTTAAATGCTTGATTGCCAGAATGATGAGCTTTTGAGAGATAACTGGACCACTGATGGATCTGAGTCAGAACAGACAACTGTAAGTCAGGCTTAGCTGGATGAAGTCTCACTAAGGCAAGCCTTTGAAGTACTTAACCTCTCCCCAGCCTTTCTCTTCCTCCCCCTCCTCCTCCTCCTCCTCCTCCTCCTCCTCCTCCTCCTCCTCCTCCTCCTCCTCCTCCTCCTTCTTCTTCTTCTTCTTCTTCTTCTTCTTCTTCTTCTA
>JADRCD010210587.1:0-22894 GCA_019843815.1 Montemys delectorum
TTTTTTTTTGAACTTTTTTCTTTCTTTTCTTTTTTCTGAAATATTTCCTAGGGATCACACTTGTACACAATAATAAAAATACAAATTACAACCATACTTCCATGCTTAAATACATTATTTTACCTATAATGTTTCACCAAGATAAACAAGCTTGGTAAGTCACTAAGTTATAAGAATATAACTTAAACATATTTTTATTGATAGCATAGAAAATTGATACAATCTCTGCAAAGAACAACTAGACAATAGATCAAAATTATTTTTAAAGATTTATTTATTTATTATTTTATGTATATGAGTGCACTGTAACTGTACAGATGGTTGTGAGCCTTCATGTGGTTGTTGGGAATTGAATTTAGGACCTCTGCTCGCTCCGGTCGGCCCCACTCACTCAGTCCCTGCTCCATCCAGCCCAAAGATTTATTTATTATTATAAGTACATTGTTGCTGTCTTCAGACGCACCAGAAGAGGGTGTCAGATCTCTACGGGTGGCTGTGAGCCACCATGTGGTTGCTGGAATTTGAACTCAGGACCTTCCGGAGAGCAGTCAGTACTCTTATCCACTGAGACTCTCCAGCTCCTAGATCAGAATTTTAGCTCAGAAACTAGTTGAGGAAGTTAGCATACAGATATGCTTGCACATAGGAAAAGCAATGGGTAATATTCATCACGGTAGCATTGTATGAAATAGTAAAGGTTGTAAAGAACTCAAACAAAATGAAATATTGTACTGTCAAAAAAAGGACAAATGTGCACATGATGGTAAGACAGTACCTAGATAGTACGATACCGGCTGTGTAACAACTATAACGTTGAACACAGATGAGCAAGTGTCCTTGTGGGAGGGTGGAGCATCTTCTGGGTATATGTCCAGGAATGGTTTAGCTTGGTCTTCAGGTAGAACTATTCCTAGTTTTCTGAGAAACCACCAGATTGATGTCGAAGTGGTTATACAAGTGTGTACTCCCATCAGCTATGAAGGAGTGTTCCCCTTGTTCCACATCCCTGACAGCATGAGCTATCCCTTGAGTTTTTTATCCTAGCCATTCCGATGGCTGTAAGGTAGAATCTCAGAGTCATTTTGATTTGCATTTCTCTTATGACTAAGGACATTAAACATTTTTTAAGTGCTTCTTGGCCATTCAAGATTACTCTGTTGAGAATTCTCTGTTTAGCTCTGTACCCCATTTTTAATTAGTTTATTTGTTATGTTGGTATTTAATTTCTCCAGTTCTTTATATATTTCTTAGCCCTCTGTCAGCTGAAAGATTAGTGAAGATCTTTTCTCATTCTGTAAACTGCCATTCAGTCACCTATAAGCTACGCAGGGATAAAGATAAAGCAGAGATTGAGGGTATGGCCAATCAATGACTGGCCCAACTTGAGATCCACCCCATGGGAGAGAGTCAACTCCTGACACTATGATATTCTGCTATACTTGCAAATAGAAGCCTAGCATAACTGTCATCTTAGACACCTCACCCAACAGCTGATGGAGACAGATGCAGAAGCATGAGGCAGAACTCAGGGAGTCTTGTGGAAGAGTTAGGGGAAAAATTGAGGGATCCAGAGGAGTCAAGGACACTACATGAAGACCTACAGAATCAACTAACCTGGACCTATGAGACTCACAGAGACTGAACCACCAACCAAAGAGCACGCATGGACTGGACCTAGATCCCCTACATATATGTAGCAGATATCCAACTTGATCTTCAGATGGGTCCCCTAACAATTGGAGCAGGGGCTATCTCTGACTCAGACACTGTTGCCTCACTTAGGATCCCTTTCCCCTAGCTGGGCTGCCTTGTCTGGTCTCACTGGGAGAGGATGTGCTTAGTCCTGACAACGTGATGTGCTAGTGTGAGAGAGACAGTCTCTTCCTGGCTGCCTTCAGCTCAAGATGTAGAACTCTCAGCTCCTCCAGCTGTCATGCTTCCTGCCATGATTATAATAGACTGAACCTCTGAACCTGTAAGCCAGCCCCAATTAAATGTAGTCCTTTATAAGAGTTGCCTTACATTTACCAAGTGGATCCCAATGGTGAAAGCCAGCTATCCCCCATTGGCAACACCCCTAGACAGCAGGAAGTAGCTTAAGAGACACAATGCCCTCGTTCCCTTTTCACCATCAGCTTCCCCTTCCCTTTTTCTTTCCTTCTCTTTATAATATCAAAAAGGGAGGTATGTTAGCATCAGGGCATCCAAAGCCTGTGGTGACGCATGGGCAGGTCTCACAGACCTGTTGCCAGGGCAACAGTCGCCATATTTCCAGAATCCATTGGGCTCACCTCTCACCTTTACCTGTGGCCACTATGTCAGAACCCATATATATAAGGGGAACATTCATTTCTCTCTCTCTTTCTCTCTCTCTCTCTCTCCCTCCCTCCCTCCCTCCTCTCCTCCTCTTTTCCTGCTACTGCTCCCTTGCTCCCTCTCTCCCTCTCAATTAAACCTCTTACATGTGGAAAAAAAATGGTCATGGTGTCTCTTCACAGCAATGAAATCTTAACTATGACACAGCCTAAGAGAAAGAAGTGTATTGCAGCCGACAAAGCCTAGAGGAATTGGAGATCTGAAGATTGCTTGATATAGACATAGAGATGCAGAGTTTGGAGTTTCCACAGATGACTTACACAGCACCCCAAAGCAGTGCCACCAGCTGGGGAGCAACTGCTCAAATACATTGTGCTGTGGGGGACATTTCACATTCAAATCATCATCAAGCATGGAGGCTGAAGCCTGAAACCCCAGCATTTCAAGTGCTGAGGCAGAAGTTCAAGACCAGTCTGGGGTATAGAGTTATAGAGTGAGGTCCGTGCCAGCCTGGGCTACAGGGCAGGACTGTCTCCACCTTCTAATGAAAAGAAATTAAATTTAAAATACCATGAGTTTGAAGTTCAATTTTATACATTGATTTATTTAACAGTCTCAGGGATATGCATATGGCTTTGTAAGACCCCCAACCCTGTGAGACACCTAGACAAAGATGGATGCAAAAGCAAGAGGTTTATTTTCCAGCGTGTTAGGGTCGACCCTCAATCAGTCCCTCTAGGTGAGTGATAAGAATGCGACCCTGAATGGCTATTACAAGCAGTTTTTATACTTTTTAGGGGCACAGGTTACATCTGCAAGGTTACAGTTCAAACTTACTGGCTAAGCATATTGACCTGTACACCTATTGGCCAGCAAGCATGACGACATCCATTTGACCTCTACCTGGGACTTTCCAGAGTATCAGGTGGCTATCAATCAATACATTCTGAGATTTTTTAACACAAGAATGTTCCTGTGGGTGGAGAATGGAACTTGGCCTAGCCTTGACAGGAGTGGGGAGAGGGAAGCTATAAGGAGGGTGTGGGACTGGAAAACCCCTTAGGGTCCCTCGGCTTGTAAAACATTACTTCAGGTGTGCCTGTAAGGGAGCTCATGTCTAAGTAGTCAATTGGCCCACCTGCAGGGCGTGGTTGACCAGTTGCCACTGGTGGGAGGAAGTGCATCTGAGCTTAAGGATGCCTGACTCTATAGCTCAGAAATAAAGCCTCAGCGCTTCCTAGTCCTAAATAGCTCTTTCCTTCCTGTGTGTTTGGGCAGTGGAGGCGGGGTTGGGGGTAGTACATACATAATGTTGTTATGTCCTAGCATCTCGACAGGCTTTAAGGAAGCAGAAAAGTTGCCAGAATTTTTCCTCAATTTCCCTGAGTGTGATCGTTGTGGCAGTTCTCTGGTCCGACGTCCCCTCCTTCGGGCCTTGCCTTCTGATGGTGTCTCTCTTTCCTCTGGAGACGGTCTCTTTGTGCAGCTTCTGCATCTATGTCGGTTCTTTTTATTAATTAATTTATTTATTCACTTTACATCCCGTATCAGCCCCTCTCTCCTCCCAATCAGAATTAATGGTTTCTTATTTTTCAGAATATGAATTTAGTCTCACTTGCTTTTTTTTTTTAATCATTGTATGGTAATCAAACTTTTTTGCTTCTATAACAGACACTCAAAGAAAACAAACATAGAGAAAGAAATCGATACAGACCCCTACCTGGATGTCTCTTTGTAGAACCTATGTGCTTCATGACATCCTGCCTTTTGTAGTTTGGCCCATTTGCAGGTGTCGATGAGTCAACCCCAGTTGGGGGTTTCCTCCTTGTGTTTTTGCTTTATCCCCCCCATGCTGCTCAGTATAAATTGAGCAGAGAGGAATAAAGATTGGCATTCTTCCTTGACTAGTGACAGAGTCTGTGTCTCCTGTTAAATCCCCCAGGCCCACGCCCAATTCTTGGTACCATGACAGCGCAGGGGCTGTCAGGCCAGGAAACCTGGAACCTGAAGCACAGTGGGAGAAACGAAAATAACCCTGCTTCAACAGGTGGAGGCAAGACCAGCTCCTGAAGCTTCTCATACATGCACATATGAAAACTCACGAGCCACCAACAGGAAAGAGACGATATAAGTTGAGGGCAGAACCAAGAATGGTGAGTCCATATATGAAAAAGTGCCTAACCCTGGGGAAACAGAAAACCCTAAGTCCTATCTCACCCTCCATAATAATAATAAAAACGGGTTCTTCCTGACACTTATGTTGTCAACTTGGCAGGGTATAGACTCACCTAAGAGACTCGCCTCCATCTGTGAGGCATTATCTAGAGGAGGTTAACTGAGTTAGGAAGACACACCCTAATTGTAGACAGCACCATTTTGTCAGCAGGAGTTCCTGGCTGTGGATACAATGTGGCCAGCTACCTGCAGCTCCAGCTGCCAGGCCCCCACGGGGATGGACCCTCCAACCTCCAACTGTGAGCCCTTTCTCTCTTAAGTTGCTTTGATCAGGGCATTTTATCACAGCAAAAGGAAAAGCAACTCGATTTTTTTGAGGAGTAAGACGCCACATCATTGGAACACATGATTTATACCCATTGTTTTCATAAAAGAAGACTGGCGCTTGGCCTCTGATTCATGCACAGCATCCAGACACTGAGCTCCAGATTTTGGTCTCTTGTCCATGTGTACAGCTGGGTGTGTGACACATACTCCACAGGCCTTCTAAGCAGCTGACTGGGTCTTGACGTTGTTGAACATACTCCGCCCTACAGATGCCTCCCTTCTCTTAGACCACTCCAGCCATACTGTATATTATATACTAATTATATCATATACTATTTACTATATCCCAAGGATAAACATGGTGGCGTGCTAACAAAACGACAGGCAGTATGGTTTTAGTTAGAATTAGTAATAACATGTATATATAAAATATACTTTAAGGAATATGATTCCATAAACAAATATTATCTTTTTTGAGATAGGGTCTCTACACGTAGCCTGAAACTTGCTATGTAGACCAGGACGGCCCAGAATCTACAGAGACCCACCTGCCTCTGCTTTCCAAGTACATTAAAGGTGTGTGCCACCACACCCTGCAAACAAACATTTAAATGCCTTTACCTGGCACATCTTTATTGTTTATGTAAACGTGCATTAAAATCATGTAATAAATTTCACTTACAAATGTGTCGTGTAGGTCAGCCTGTGATGCCAAGCTGTACTTGTTTACTACCTTTTCTGGGTTTTCTGTCTGTTTGTTTGTTTGTTTGTTTGTTTAAGATGGATCTCATTCTGTAAACTAGGCAGCCTTGAACTTGAAGTGATTCTCCTACTTCATGTAACCCTGAGAGTACAGGTTCAAGCCACCACCAATGGTCTCTAAACTGTATTTATACTATTATTCTAGAATATGAATTAGTTTTCATCATAAAATATTGACTCCTGGGGAAATGTGAAGATCATGTAGAATGACCGCTCTCCCTTGACAGATGGGGTGGGCGTGGGGCAAACTTAGATACTCCCAAGGAGCCCTGTGCCCCCCATATTCATTGCCACAGTTAGTCTCACAGACACAGCCATCCCTTCTCTTCCTCCACTTCCTCCTCATCAAGCAATGATATGTAAGTGTCCTTTTCTTCTTAGATTTCTTAAAAATTGTGTGTGTGCATATGTCTATAATGTCTGTCTCTGTCTGTCTGTCTCTGTCTCTCTCTGTGCATGTGTGTATATGTGTATCTGTGTGTGTATGTGTGTGTGTATGTGTGTGTGTATGTGTGTGTGTTTATGTGTGTGTGTATGTGTGTGTATGTGTGTGTATATGTGTGTGTGTATGTGTGTGTGTATGTGTGTGTATGTGTGTATGTGTGTGTATATGTATGTGTGTGTGTGTCTGTGTGTATGTGTGTATGTGTGTGTGTATATGTGTGTGTGTGTGTCCCTTGGAAGTGCAGTTACAGGCAGTTATGATGTGGGTGTGCATATGTCTATATCGTCTGTCTCTCTCTGTCTCTCTCTCTCTTTCTGTGTGTATATGTGCATATGTCTATAATGTCTGTCTCTTTCTTTCTGTGCATGTGTGTGTGTGCGCATATGTCTATAATGTCTGTCTCTCTCTGTCTCTCTCTCATGTGTGTGTGTGTGTGTGTGTGTGTGTGTGCATAAGTCTATAACGTCTGTCTCTCTGTGTCTGTGTGTGTCTCTCTCTCTGTCTCTCTCTCTCTTTCTGTCTGTGTGTGTGTGTGTCCATCCCTTGGAAGTGCAGTTACAGGCAGTTATGTTGTGGGTGCGACTCTGGGCCCTCTGCAAGATCAGCATGTACAGTAACTGCTGGGCTACCTCTCCAGTCCACAGACATCCTTTGTGTCATCTCCAGCAAGTAGGAGGGGCCACATCCCTAGCACAGATGCCAACGCACAGCACAGCGCAGCACAGCACAGGGCTGCCAGCTGATGCATGCCATTGGCCAGCCAATAGGTTACACTAAACTTTTTGCTCTCATAAGCCTAACAGTGCTGACTTCAGCCAGCATTTTCTGCCTTGTTTCTTACAGTGTTTCTTCTAGGTAAGGCACGTGTAGACAAAAAGAAACCAACTACTCTACAGGGAACTTTGCATTTGGAACTCACGTCTAAAAACGTATGACATAACAAAGCTAAGGGTCATCATCATCACACTGCACAAGAGCTGTCACATTTGGAGGTGTGGCTAAGTCAAGTATTTGCAGAAGATCCAGTTCAACTTTAGAATCATCTTCATTAAAAGTGAAAGCCATTTCCAGTTCCTCCTCAGGACGATATCAGCCCCTTGATAAGACATTTGCTTCAAGAAGATAATGTCTTCCATAAGTAAAAATGTTTGTAACATGAGCCTGCTGTTTCTAACTCGACTATCCTGCATGGACCTGCTACACCAAAAGCTGGCTGGCCTAATGAGCCAACAGATTACATCAGATTTGGGTTTTGAAATATCTCTTCCACTTGTTTAGAAGCAAAGTCGATCATTTCAACAGAGACGTTCTTAAATACAATCTGTTAAGACAGAATGGAAATTGTTGTGAGCGAACTCCTATGGCTTTGGGTTCCCCACACTGACAGTCTTGGTGGGATCTGGCTCTCATGTGGCCTCAGCTTATGGCTTATGCCATCTGCTTACTGTTTTCCAGTCCTGGTAGGTGTACTCTGTGGGCTCACAGAGCAGGCAAGCTGTCCTGCAGCACGCAGCCCTTTCTCTTGTTGGTCCCCAACTGGAACATCCCTCTGCTCCTCCTCCTTGAACTTTAACATCTTCAGAGAAGCTGTCCTTGGCCACCTCAGTCTTTGCTCCCTGCTAGCAAGCTCTGCTTTCTCCCTGAGAAGTGCGAACCAAAATGTCCACTTTCCTGTGTACTAGTTATTGATGGCCCACCCTCTGTGATAGAATTTAAGCACCAATAGGACAGGACTCTAATCCATCTTGCCTACCAGCCCTATGTGCCTGGTTCAATGATCTCTCGGCCATCAACAACTGATCTACCAATGTAATCCATAAAGTAATTTCTGAGATAGCCAGATACATCTCAGACCACAAACTAGACCTGGCTGCATATCAGTATCCAGGTTAGACCCTGAAAGCTGCAAACTCTAGTCTCTGAAAATTTGAATTCATTTCCGAAATACTTAGATTCTGGTTAATTCTAGTGCCCATTCTACACAATGGCCACTAGAGGGGGCCAGAGTCAAATATTAGAAAAAATCTAAGTTCATTTTGTTCTGGTTTTTCCCTCAGAGCTAAAAATCTCCAGTCCGCCTCTAGGCTACCTTTACGGATTAAAGCAAACGTGATATATTGTGATGGACACCAGGCTGTACTCCCCAGCAAGGCACCATTGGCATTTAGAAATTTCTCTTGGTTGTCCCAGCTGTAGGGCCCCTCCTTTGGCCTAAAGCCATCAAGAAGTTGACACCACCTTGGCCGCTCATCTGAGCCTGTTGTCTCTAAGGTAGTCTGAAATCTTCCAGCCAGCCTCACATCACACTCACCCTTGGCTACTGTGGCAGACTGAAAGTCCCCGTGTCCTCCCTTTGTTGACCTGGCCATGTTTGTTGTCTGGCCATTCTCACAGAAAGTGCACTCCCCACAATGCCCTCTCCCTGCATCCCCAGAACCCTCTCCATCTGCCCTGCCAGTGCTGGGAAGAGATAAGCACCCTGCTATCTTCAGTGATGAGCCACACAAGACCAGATAGGACAAGCCGAGAGATCGGCACTCATCTAGTCGCCTGCAACTGTCACTGCCTCAGTTAGTTCCTGTGCCATCATGTGCCCTGCTGCCCCCTACTCAGCTTCCAGTCAGCCAGGTCTAGAAGACTGGGGGCCTTCTTGTTCCACTGTTCATATCCTCCTGCCCTGGGTGTCCTCAGCAACAGCATGAAAGCGGGTTCCTTCCACATGACCCTTAACTATACCCACACCCAAGCCTGTGCTGATCCTCACGGGTACCATCATAAATGTCTGTCCAACTCCCATAGGATTCGCCTCCCTACCCTTGCCCTGGCTCTTATGCTGTCTGTCTCATTTGATCCCAAGCTTAGGCTTATTACTTCTGTTTCCCACTTTTTTCTAATATTCTTAGTTTTTGTTCATTTGTAATATAACAATATAATATAATAAATAACATATAAAATCCGTTTTCCTTACTTAGGAGGGCTGACATACCCACCTTGGCTAAATCCAACCGTTGTCTTTTTCTGCCCCTCCACTAAGCACTGACAGTGAAGATAGCAAACAGTATTTATTGACAATAGCTTTTAAGGTGGTACAATACAATTAAGACTAAACCCAGGAGTTTTCACCCTATACAAAGAAGTGAACTAAAGGCTTCTTTAAATGCAACCAATGAGTCTGAGAGTGGGAGAGATAGTCTTCCCCAGGGAACAGCAAATGGCCAGCCCTGAAAACACGCATGCAAGAAACATGATTCAGACTGAGTGGGTTCTTCTCATGTATTTAGGAGTGTGAGTGTATGTGTGTGTGTGTGTGTGTGTGTGTTTGTGTGTGTTTGTGTGTGTGTGTGTGTGTGTGTGTATGTGACAATAATTAGTGAAAAAAGCAGGCCATGACTTTGAAAACGAGCAAGAAAGGTTCCATGGGAGGTTTTGGAGTGATAAAAGGCAGGGTAAATGGTATGATTATATTATAATCTCAAAAAAAATTAATGCAATAAAAATAAGTAAAAGTGGAAAGAAAAGAAAACCAAGTCCCAGGGAGAATAAGTAAGTTGCCCCAGGTCACACAGCAAGCAGATCAAGTGATGAGCCATTTAATCTCCTATTACAGCGGGAGGCTCTGAGCCAGATACATCAAGTGCATGTGCAGCAATGCCACACTGAACCCCTTTGTACAATTAACATGGCTATCAAAAACTCTTACAATATTAAATACATTGTAAAAATTGAGAGAACCACAAACAAAACTTGATACATTAACTATCAAAGTTGGAAACTTCAATTCATCCCTCCAAACTATTAACAAATTAGACATTAAAACTTACATGGGAATAGCACCCTAAATGATATGGATTTTGTGGGTTTCATAGAACCCAGTTCTCTGTACCTAGACACACACTCATGCTATACTTATGAAAGCTAACAATGAACTAGCCATTGGCTCTCAGACATTGTGGCCTTGGCATTCTTTACCCTTTTAGTGATTCTGAACAGCTCTTATTTATTTGCACTATATTTGCCAATATTTATTGTAAGTCAAAACAGAAAGATATTTATGTATTTCTTCTAGTCTCATCTCTGTTGCTTCAATTTAAAAAAAAAAAAAAAAGCAACCCAGGACAGGAACTCAAGGCATATTGCTTGCTATTCCACACAGTGTTGCCTCTGACCAAGGAACTCACTTGCAAAGAAGTACAGCAAAAACCATAGAAGGATACTGCTTACTGACAGCTTGCCAGGTTCATGCTTAGATGGCTTTCTTATACTGCCCGAGACCACCTGCCTAGGGAATAGTGCTGCCCACAGTGGGCTGGGTCCTCCTACAGCGATTTTCAATCAAGACAAGCTCCCGCAGACACATCCACAGGCTAATCTGACCTTGAGAACTCCTCAGTTGAGATTCTCCCCTCAAATGACACTAGGCTGTCAAGTTGACAGTTACAGCTAACTAGGATAGTATTTATTAACATAAGGTAGAGGCAGGCAGATTTCTGAGTTCGAGGCCAGCCTGGTCTACAGAGTGAGTTCCAGGATAGCCAGGGCTACACAGAGAAACCCTGTCTCGAAAAAACAACAACAACAACAACAACAACAACAACAAAACCCAAATGTTTGTTTTTAAGTAATAAAAACAAAGTCTTTGAATGTTATCACAAATAAAATTTCTTTGAAGAAAACTTTTTACTATTTCATGGTCTTACATAGCCCTGTAGTTCCAGCCACTTGAAAACTGGAAGCAGGAAGATATCAAGTTCAAGACCACTCTGAACTACAAAGTTAGCTCAAGGGTACCCTAGACAAATAGAGTCCCTGTCTCAAAACAAAAATTACAGAAAAATAAACAAACAAACAAAAACAAAAAGCCCAAAACAAAATAAACCTGGGGATGTAGTCACGGTTTGAGTGCATGCCTGCAAGCCTAAGGTCCTAGCTTCAACCCCAAAACCATAAGAAAGAAAAACAAATACTTTTGAAAAAGAAAATTAGAAGAGTAGCACTGTTTTATATTGTGGTAAATCTCTTTATCACCCAACGCAGTCAAAAAACAGCTGAATTCTCAGCAGCTTCTGCATTCTGTTGGTAAAGGCTATGAGGGAGCCTGGCTTCGCAAAGAGAAAGGTAACCCCTGCCACCCATTCATGCTTTGGTGTGCTAGTGCTGGCCTGGTCCACAGCTGGCCTTGATGCTCTCCTGTTGGACATAAACAAGGACACAGAGCATCACTTAAGACCACTTGGTGGCCAAGGTGGACCAATGTAAAGACAGACCGTGATGTTGCCGCGCTACAACAATACCCAACCCTTCCCCATGGTGGTCAGTGTGAGTCTCCACTGCCTCCTACTCTTTTACAGCTCACAGTCTGCCATCTAACTTTCCTAAGACTGTCCTCTGACAATCCTGAAGGCCACAAGTCCTAGATCAAACAGTAGGAGGTCCATCTCCCACTGGGGTTTCTAGAGGAGGTTCTCTCCTTTCTAGGGGAGGTTCTCTCTTGCTGATTCCAGCTGTGGTGGCACCAGCATCTCCTTGCCTTGATCAGTGCCTTCATCTTCCCAGACCTTCTTTGTGTCTGACTCAAATCTCCCTTTGCCTTTCTTTGGAAATAACATCTGTCACTGGATTTAGGAATCACCCATACAATCCTGGGTGGTCTTTTCAAGATTCCTAAAGGCTTTCAAAGACCTTGAAATGGAACAGGCACTATGAAGGACTGGTTTGTTCTGTCTTGGCAGAACTAAACTGTCAACTCTCTGGCATTGTGTGTCCTTTCCAGACTAATAGTTTTGTCCGTAGATGGATAAGGCAATTTTTGCCCTGTGGCTGCTACCTTGCCACAGTGAGCAACCTCACCTGGAGGTAAAGATGCTCAATTCTTCTTTGAAGGAGAATGGGGAAGCTATCAGGAGCAGACATGTCTCATTGTCAAATGATCTTTAATAATGAAATAACATTAAATGTCATATTCTGTGAATTTCTGATGTTTTTAAAGACTACCTATATAAAGTAATTTGAACTGTTAAACATTAGCTACTCTTGGACATTTCTATTTAAGTAAATTGAAAATACTTTATTATAATTAAATTAGAGTCTAACATAACCATGAGTTTACTATCTGGTCCTTAACTTGTGTTAATCATCTTAAACAGTTTGTAATAGCAACTATTAGAAGGACTGAGTCAAAGCCTTGTGTTCTTGAATGAGTTGCATAGGCACAATGCCTATCTAAGAGTAACAACATTAATTTCAAAATTTGTGTCAATATACAAATTTATACCAATGAAAACATTAATTCTCTATCAATATATAAATTCTGTACCAAGGAAAGAAATTATAACTTCAATTTTATATCAATTACAAAGATTTATATCAATGTAAGATTATGGCTACACAATGCTTTGTTCAAGAATAAAATTAGCAATCCATCCTATTTATTTCCTCCCTGTTAGAAATTATGACCATTTCCATATTATCTCTTAAAATGACAACCTAACTATAATTTGTACAATAATAATAACCAGACACCTAAACCCAGGGAATCGGACTGATGACTCTCCATGGCTTCTTCCTGCTGAATAGGGGAGACAAGAAATCCTTTAAAGGGGTAGGGAGGGGTAGGAGAATTAGAAAACTGGTTAGACTTAAGAAAGGCAGCTTTAGCATGTGATATCCAGTCTCCATATGCTTAGAGGCTCAAGACTTGACTGACGTTCTGACTGGATCCGTCTGAAAGGTTGGATGAAGCAGGATCATCTGGAATCAGTAGCAAATCCTGAAGCTATTCTGGAAGCAAGCCTCTGGACAGCATCAGAAAGCAGGAGCTGGAACAGCAGGTCAGTTCAGCATATCTGAGGATGAATCTTGTCAAAGCTGTATATTTTGTACTACATGAATCTCACAATCAAAATTTTAGTACCATTAAGATATCTGTACAGATCAGTTAAGGATGAAAGACAACTGTCTTTTTTATGAGTTTAGTTTTATCAATGACTAATTGTAATAAATCTTTATTACATATGAAGGAGGACATGAAGAATTTTAAGGATTCCATAACATACAAGATTTATTATCTCATTTTAGTTGGAAGTTTTGGCTATAGACATTTTTATTTCTAAACCAGCTATTGAGCTGTTCCCATGTCGAGGAATCAGCAGATCAAGTTACCTGTCCCCTGTAATTTTCTCGAAGTTTTTGAGAACTTTAGGGGTCTTCTCCCTGTCATATCTGATCTATATCCCTCTGGAAGGGATCCAATGCCTTTTCTCCTTTCCTGTCAACACAAATACAGACCCTCTGTCCCAAGAGCATGCTGTTGCTCCAGTAACTGGAAATCATTAAAGATATAGCTTGAACTCTATCCCAGAGGAATTTTAATATAACCACCAAACTCATAACCACACATATTTTGATAATTAAAGCAATTTAAAACAATTTAAGCAATCTAAATAAATATTAACCACTGTGACTGTTTTTGTATTATCTTCTGCTTATTTGACCTATAATTTAAGATCAAAAGTCTCAAATTTTATACATTCAACATGTACTAAAATCTTCCCTATTATGGAGATTAATATCTCTGTGGGCACATATTGTAGTTGCCCCTTTCTCTTTATATAATTCTCAAGGGTTAAATTTCTACTCTCTGGGATAGGTTAGGCTTCCTATCCTTAGTTTTTTGCCTAATTTTTTAAAGATCAAATGTCTCAATATTTATTATCTATGTCCATTTATTGTATGATCCTATTTCTCTATTTATGTTGTATTAGGCAAAAGCAATCCCAGAAATCCCATGCAGACCCACTTGAGAATTTTCCCTGGCAAGACTTTTAAATTTCTTTAAAGCATTCTTTGTTTATTTTCTCTACTTTTTCCATTCTGTAGAGCTTATTATTTATGTATATTTAAGAACATTTAAACAATTATCATTATACACTCTTCTGTCCCTAAAAACAATTAAATAAAATTTTAAAAATCTCTATCCTTTGATTACTTGCTTGTAGGAAGCAGCTCTGCCTACCATTTGGCTCTCTGCCTTCCTCCTAGCAGTTGGCCTGACTCTTTGCACAGCAGGGGCTCCCAGCTTCTCTTAGACGGTGCTGTCTTTGGCAGTTGTGTTCCTTTGTTCTAGTTTCGTGGCTTGCATGGGAACTATATGATATCTCTATATTTTAAAGAACATCTAAACAATTATCATTACACACTCTTCTATCCTTAAAAACAGTTAAATCAAAATTTTAAAAATCTCTGTCTTTCATTAATCTGGTGGCTGGAGGCAGGCAGCTTTTATTGTCTGCTTTTCATGTCTTCCTCCTAGCAGGTGGCCTGGGGTAAATCTCTGCCAGTGGTTGTGTTTATTTGTTTTAGTTTTGTGGTTTGTGCAGGAACCATGTGATTCTTGACTCAGTTCCCTGAGAAGCTAATTCTTCCTGCTCCTAAACTATATCACTGTGTGTGTGTGTTCCATCCAATAAACTCTAAATAATTTTAAAAATGAGTTTTTACCCTATTTTGGGCATCATCTAATGTAGGAGTTTTAGCTACACCACTTTGAGTTCCCAGCATGTTGTGTGCTTCCAGCCACCCGCCCAGGAACTCTCTGGATCCGTGAATGAGAGGCACATTACACATTAGCTTATTTTTAAAATGTCTTGGCTGACTTAATGACTGGAAACTTCTAATCCTCCACCTGTTACCCTGGGCCCAATCAGAGAAGTGGCCAGTAGCCACTCACCTGAAGTCTTACATGACTAGTTGGTGTTATCTCCTGTAGCAACTATGCCCATCCATCTTCTTCCTGCCACATGGTGATTCTGCATCTCTTCCTCCCTCCTGCATCTTTACCTGCATAAATCTAAGGTTCCTGCCCTGTCTCCTTTTGCCCAGCCGTTAGCCACTGGCATCTTTATTGACTAATCAAAAACAAATTGGGAACAAGGACTTTCAGTGTTTGGATACACAGATTCCCAATTAGGGAACTGAATCAATTTAAAACATTAGAACCAATCTCCAACACCACTCCTTACCCAATCCATAAGGAAAGAAGAGATGGCAGACCACAGCATTTCATTGCCTTACTCAGTTGGGCATATGGTATTCCAAGACCCTATTCTTATCATTGATTAGATCCATAACTCCTAGCCATAGATATACCTTCTGCCCCAGCTCTCATTCAGCCAGTACCCAACCCAGGTGCCAATGCCTCCTTCCAAGAAGCTCCTTTGGAGTTGCCGTAGGGTTTTATTGTTGTGAAGAGACATCATGACCTCAGCAACTTTTATATAAAAGAAAATATTTAAATGAGACTGGATTACAGTATCTGTTATCATCCATGGCAGGAAGCATGGTGGTGTGCAGGTGGGTATGGCATTGGAGAAGGAGCTGAGAGTTCTACATCTTGATCCAGAGGTAGCAGAAAAATTCTATGTGCTTCTAGACCTGACTTGAACTTCTGAGACTTCAAAACCCTCCCTCCTAGTGATGTACTTCCTCCAACAAAGCTACACCCACTCTAACAAAGCTACGTCTCCCAATAGTACCACTTTATATGAGCTTATGGGGTCCATTTTCTTTCAAACTACCACAGGAGGAAACTAAGTTCTCAACTGGAGGGCCAGCTGCCAAAAGCCACCGTTTGTATAATCAGGGGCACCACAGTTAGCAAAAGGGCTATGGACAGACATCATTCACACTCAAAGAACACGACAAAAGAGACAACATAATGTGCATCAGACTAAAGACACCCAGCTCCCAAAGCAGAGATTCTGTAAGACACCACAAAAATCCACACATTCAGTCTCCTTTTCTGTCTCCCTGGAATGTCCTCCATGTTCTTTCTTCCTCAAGATTTCAGGTCAGCATGAGAAGTTTCCCTTCTGTTCCACACACTCTCCCTTCTGTTGTGTTCTTAATCACTGGAAAGTTTGGCACAGACAACCTTAGGTAAAACGTATCACATTTTACTATAACAATCATTGCCTTGATACAAACTGGCTATGGAGTGAGATAGCCCCAAAATGGCTTCAACTATGTTGCTATTCTTCAATTACATCTTTTCTATAAAGACCAAGAATGTTCTGGAAGCCCCAAGCCCAAGACTTTATGACCCTCTTCCCAGAAGCCAGGGAAACATAAAAAAGGCAATTCCAACCATGACCCTAACACTGTGGGTGAGGCACTCCAAGAGGCCCAAATGTTTCAGGGGGAACCTAGCTCCCATTGCCATTCTCCCACTAATGCTTCATTAACATATTGGGGTTCAGGAATCACCACACACAGACTCCAGTCTCAGTTAAGTAAAATTAGTTTATTGACTACCTCCTCCAAGACTGATTGATCAGAGTTACATCATAGACAAGAGAGCTAAGACTGAACCTTGAATATTTCTCAGGGATGGTTTACAAAGGAAAAACCAACAATGAGCTCATGTGCAAGTCAGGAAGTGTTCCCTGGTGGCCAACTCTGACTCGAGCTATTGCGGCTAGCTAGACAGAGCAGTTCTAATTGACCTTTATTCTGATTGCTCCTAAGTGAAGCTAACAGTTGTGGACTTTTTAAGATAAATAAACCTCAGAATATACACAACAAAGCAGGGAATGTGGTCAGCAAGACACTGTTCTGAGTCAAGCTATTTTTCTTTATCAATGGTTAACAGATATGGAACAAAAATGGCTACAGATATGGTAGAGGGGTAGGCTTCAACAACTCTAAAGACTTAAAAATCTCATCAGATGATATGTGAGACCGGGCCTGTGATGTCGCTGCTGTGCTATCTGCTGCTTGCCTGATGCTCCCTCACGTTGCTTGCCTCTGACCTGTACTAACTTTTGAGAGTACATCTTTGTTGATTTCAAAACATCTGGGTGATACTCGTCTTCAACAATAATAAGAATTAGGTACTCCTAAAAAGCCAAACTAAAAATCCTTCCAACAGCATTTTAAATTCCCACTCTTTATATTTCTTAAATCCTTTTATATTTAAATATTTTGAAAATCTTCTAAGATTCTTAAAATTTTCCTTGGTATATTTCAAGGTGGTAAAAAAAAAAAAAAAAAAAGTAGTGGTAATCTTGGTTTCCGTCAAGCTGCAAATAAGGATATTGTGTTCTTAAATTAATCGTGGTTTTGTCATGTGTCCTTGCCAACCTAAACCACTAGTGTTGCCTAAGCCACATCTTTTATGTGTTTCTTTGTTTCTTTGTTTGTTTTTGAGGCAGGGACTCGCTATGTATTGCTGCCTATTTTGGAACTCACTATGTAGACCATGCTAGCCTTGAACTCACAGAAATCCACCTGCCTCTGCCTCACAAGTGCAGGAATTAAAAGTGTGTTCACCACCACTCCTGGATGAACCCAAGACTTGATGTGTAAGAAGATGCTATAGCTTTAGCCACTACTCTGCTGGCCTCCATTAGTCTTGCCAAACAAGGAACATCCAAGCTCACTGAACAAGGAACAACTAGCTTAGACCCCTTTCCCCCAATTCCCCTTCCTTCCTCCGGACATGCCCAGCTGCCTTGAGCTAGCTGCAGGCTGTCCTCTGAGCTCTATTGTCTGGCCACTGCTCTGCTGGGCTCCATCAGGCCCACTGAACAAGAAACATCCAGACTTGCTATACAAAGAACATCCAGTCCAAGGATGCCTGCAGGAGGCCTGCTGCACAGGGAGCATCCAGATTAGGCCTGCCTTCCTGATACCTGCTACACCAGAAACATCAAGGGATGACCAGATGGCTAAAGGCCAGCATAAACACAAACAAGTCCAGGGCAACATGACACCTTCAAAGTAAAGCTATCCCACCACAGCAAACCATGGACATCTAACACAACTGAAGCACACACGCGCACACACACACACACACACACACACACACACATACACACACACACTCACACACACACAAATAGCCTTAAATCCAACCTTATAAAGATGAAAGACACCCTTAAAGAGGAAATGAATAAATCCTTCAAAGAAGTACAAGAAAGCTTGGGCGCAAGCTCCACAGCCAGTCCCACAACACTCAGAGGAAGCTCCACTCCCAGGCACTCTAACACACCCAGGATCAGAGGTGAGGAGGAACCAACATCTGTCCCAACACCAGGAGTAACGGACCAGCAGGACCAGGCACATAGGAACACCGCCAACCCAGTGGCTAGGGTTGCTTCCAGTCTGTCTGTGCCAGCTGATGCCCTGAGCAGACCTTGGGCGAAAACTCTGCAGCCAGTCCCAATATACCCAGAGGAAGCTCCACTCCCAGGCACTCTGACACACCCAGGATCAAAAGCGAGGAGGACAAAACATCTGTCCCAATACTGGGAGTAACTGGGACCAGCAGGACCAGGCACACAGGAACCTGCCAGCCCAGTGGCTCAGGTTCCTTCCAGTCTCTCTGAGCTGGTGCCCTGAGCAGACCTTGGGTGCAAGCTCTGCAGCCAGTCCACAACACCCAGAGGATGCGCCATTTCTGGGCACTCTAACAAGCCCAGGATCATAGGATCATAGAATCACAGGATCACAGAGACAGCTTGACTCTGAGGAGTTCTGACACAGCCAGGATCACAGGAAGGACAGGTTCCAGACAGATTTAGCAAGGGCAGGTAGCACTAGAGATAACTAGATGGCAGGAGGCAAGTGTAAGAATATAAGCAACACAAACCAAGGTCCCTTGGCATCATCAGAACCCAATACTCCCACCATATCAAGTCCTGGATACACCATCACACCAGAAAAGCAAGATTCAGATATAAAATCACTTCTCATGATGATGATACAAGACTTTAAGAAAGACATAAATAGCACCCTCAAAGAAATACAGGAGAACACAGGTAAACAGCTAGAAGCCCTTCAAGAGGAAACATAAAAATCCCTTAAAGAATCACAGGAAAACATAATCAAACAAGTGAAGGAAATGAACAAAAACATCCAGGATCTAAAAATGGAAATAGAAACAATAAAGAAATCACAAAGGGAGACAAATATGGAGATAGAAAACCTAGGAAAGCGAGCAGGAGTCGTAGATGCATGCATCACCAACAGAATACAAGAGATAGAAGAGAGAATCACAGGGGCAGAATCACACAGCAGTCAAAGAAAATGCAAAATGCAAAGAGTTCCTTACCCAAAACATCCAGGAAATTCAAGACACAATGAGAAGACCAAACCTAAGGATAATAGGTATAGAAGAGAGTGAAGACCTCCAACTTAAAGGACCAGTAAATATCTTCAACAAAATTATAGAAGAAAAGTTTCCTAACCTAAAGAAAGAGATGCCCATGAACATACAAGAAGCCTATAGAACTCCAAATAGACTGGACCAGAAAAGAAATTCCTCCCACCACATAATAGTCAAAACACCAAATGCACTAACCAAAGAAAGAATTTTAAAAGCAGTAAGGGAAAAAGATCAATAACATATAAAGGCAGGCCTATCAGAATTACACCAGACTTCTCACCAGAGACTATGAAAGCTAGAAGATCCTGGGCAGATGTCATACAGACCCTACAAGAACATAAATGCCAGCAGGCTACTATACCCAGCAAAACTCTCAATTACCTTAGATGGAGAAAACAAGATATTCCATGACAAAACCAAATTCATACAATATCTTTCTACAAATCCAGCTCTACAAAGGATAATAGATGGAAAACATCAACATAAGGAGCAAAACTACACCCTAGAAGAAGCAAGAAAGAAAGTAATCTTTTAACAAATCCACACAAACCTAATTCCACCTATTACAACAAAAACATCAGGAAGTAACAATTACTTTTTTAAATGTCTTAATATGAAAATTAATATTACCAACATATCCTAATTGATTGAAATCCAAAAATATGAGGAATTAGAAATTTATTGATTGTCATCCAATGGTCTCTCTAATTTGGTAATTGGAGAAATAGGTCCAATATTATACTATCCATGTACACTCTCAGCTTGTTTGTTCATGACAATATCTTGCTGTGTACAATATAATGGTCTTGAGATCTTGCTTCTCCTATCTCAGCCTCTTTATTAGTAGTATTGTTTAGTTCATGTTTTTACACTATACTATGGTTTTTAGAACAGCTTACATATTTTAAAAGTATTTATATACCCAAAAGAAATGTAAACAATTAAATTGGGAGGGGGTTTGTAAGAGAACAACATAAAGTAAGACTGAATGCTTTCCTTGACATTTGTAACTCTTGTATCAAGTAACCATAGTAAGAGCCAAGATTTTAAGCTCTACTAAATATAAAACAAGCATACAAAAACACCTTATATATTTATGTTCATTTAAGAAAATATTAGTAGTGATATATTATTTTGAAATATACAGTTAATACATTTGGAGTTATTTAAAAATTTATATTGAGAAAAAGGTATATGTTTTTAGTATTGCCGCAGACAAGCATCTACATAAGACTGTTAAATTGATTGTTGTTTTATATCAAACAACTTTTATAATACTCATTTTTATTGTTATAATATTTTATAAATCTTAAGGAATATGACAAAAAAGATATTGTAGGTATTGAAGGGAGGGTCTCTGGGAGGAGCTGGGGTACAAAAGGAAAACAAGAATGTGATTTAATTCTGTTTAGTTAAAATATGTTTTTAAATTAACAAATTTATTAATTTATAAAAATACAAAATTTAAATTATTTTAATTTAAATTAATTAAATTAAATTAAATATATATATAATATAAAAATTTATTTATTTATAAAATATGTTTTTAAATCAACAAATTCAGATAAATTGAAATCATGTAACTTTTCTCATTATAATGCAATAAAACTAAACAAGACAAAACAAAACAACAAAAAAAAGAGTGAAGATTCCCAACTTAAAGATACAGTAAATATGTTCAACAAAATTATAGAAGAAAACTTCCCTAACCTAAAGAACAAGATGCCCATAAGCATATGAGAAGTCTACAGAACTCCAAATAGATTGGACCAGAAAAGAAATTCCTCCTGTCACATAATAGTCAAAACACCAAATGCACTAAACAAAGAAAAAATATTAGAAGCATATTATATTATAAAAAAAATTATAAGAGAAAAAGGTCAAGGGACATATAAAGGCAGACCTATCAGAATTACACCAGACTTCACATCAGTGACTATAAAAGCTAGAAGATCCTGGGAAGATCTCATTCAGACCCTAAGAGAACAAAAATGCCAGCCCAGGCTATTATACCCAGCAAAACTCTCAATTACCATTAGATGGAGAAACCAAGATATTCCATGACAAAAGCAAATTTACACAATATCTTTCCACAAATCAAGCCCTACAAAGGATAAGAGATGGAAAACACAAACACAAGGAGGGAAACTACACCCTAGAAAAGGCAAGAAAGTAATCTTCTTTCAACAAACCCAAAAGAAGATAGCCACACAAACATATTTCCAACTCTAACAACAAACATAACAGGAAGCAACGATCACTATTCCTTAATATCACTTAACATCAATGGGCTCAATTCCTCAATAAAAAGACATAGACTAACAGACTGGATTTGTAAACAAGACCCAGAATTTTGTTGCATACATGAAACACACCTCAGCGACAAAGACAGACACTACCTTAAAGTAAAAGGCCGGAAAACAATTTTCCAACCAAATGGTCCCAAGAAACAAGCTGGAATAGCCAAATATCAGATAAAAATCAACTTTCAACCAGAAGTTATCAAAAATGATGAGGAAGGACACTTCATACTCATCAAAGTAAAAATCTACCAAGAAGAACTCTCAATTCTGAACATCTCTGTTCCAAATGCAAGTGCACTCACATTCATAACCAAAACTTTACTGAAGCTCAAAGCAGGATTGCAAGCTGGTACAACCACTCTGGAAATCAGTCTGGTGGTTCCTCCGAAAAGTGAACATGGTATTACCTGAGGACCCAGCTATATCACTCCTGGACATATATCCAGAAGATGCTCCAACATGTTATAAGGACACATGCTCCACTATGTTACAGCAGCCATATTTATAATTGCCAGAAACTGGAAACAACCCAGATGTCCCTCAACAGGGGAATAAATACAGAAAATGTGGTACATTTACACAATCGAATACTACTCAGGGATTAAAAACAAAGACTTCATGGAATTCACAGGCAAGTGGATGGAACTTGAAAATATCATCTTGAGTGAGGTAACTCAGTCACAAAAGAACACGCTGATAAGTGGGTATTAGGCAAAGAATACCCACAGTACAACTCATGGACCACATGAAGTGCAAGAGGAAGGAAGAACAAAGAGTGGATGCCTCCGTTCTACTTAGAAGAGGGAACAAAATAACCAGGTGAAGTAGAGGGTGGGAGGGACTTGGGAAGAAGAGAAGAGGGGGAGGGGAAAAAGAGGTGCAGAATCAGGTATGGGAGAAAATGGAGATGTACAGAGGTTCAGGAAATTGAACAGAGGTGTAGCAATGGGGGATGGGAACTAGGGATAGCAACTAGAAAGTTCCAGATGCCAGGAAAGCACGAGCTTCCCAGGACCCCACAGGGATTACATTAGCTGAAATACCCCACAAAGTGCAGGAAGAACCTGTCAAGACCATGTCCAGAGGTTAGACATTGTCTCCACCCCTCAAGTTGAGGGATGGAGTCACCCACCATCTCCAATTTTTTTTTTTTCAAATTAGGTATTTTCTTTATTTACATGTACATTTTCCCTTTCCCATTTTCCCCTCCAAACAAACAAACAAACAAACAAACAAAAACAAGAACAAACCCCTTTTGCCTCCCCCCTCCCAATGCCTGTCACCCCACCCTCTCCCACTTATTGGCCCTGGCATTCCCCTATACTGGGGCACAAAACCTTCACAAGGCCGAGGTCCTTTACTCCTATTGATGATCGAATTTGCAATCCTCTACTATATACCTGC
>JADRCD010210588.1:0-35782 GCA_019843815.1 Montemys delectorum
TGTGTGTGTGTGTGTGTGTGTGTGTGTGTATGTGTGTGTGTGTATGCATGTGTATGTGTGTATGTGTATGTGTATTTTAAGTAAACATTTATTACTGAAGAGGAAGTGAAAAGATGGTAAGAGCCAGAGACCAGGACATCTGTTGTACAGTAACATTTTAGTATACGAAAGGTAAGCTGTACTCATGAAATCTCAACAATATGGTTGCCTATACAATATCTGCACCATGACAGCATGAATTGATATGATAATGTGGATGAAAGAAATCTGTCAAGGCCCCACTCCTAGAAATGAATGACTGCTCAAAGAAGGAAAGCCATTCTTTCTCAAGGATAAAACCCATTAGACAATCCAATCCCAATGGTTATTCCTAAACATAAACACATTTTAACAATGCTAAATGGACTCAGTACCATATATGTATGTATGTATATATGTATGTATGTATGTATGTACATATGTCTGCATATATACATATATATATGAATTTATATGTCTATAATAATAATTAAAGAAGAGGACATGTATAAAGGGGTTAGAGGGACACAGGTGGAATTGGAGGATGAGGGTGTGGAAATTATGAAAATAGAGGATTCCTTTATTAAATAATTCCCAAAAAGCCATACAGCCCTTTGTCCTGAGCTCATCTAAGATCTTCATCAGAACTAAAACTATCATCAACTTTGTCTAGAAAAAAAACGACAACACCTTTGTCACATCGCCAACATCCAAAGGTTCCTTTGGGGTCTTACTTGTTACAGCCATCTGGCCTGCTGTCAGAAGGGCCCACCACAGTGTCCATGAATGTTGCAACGTTGGAAAATCCTGCCGGCAACTCATCCCATTCATCAAATTTGATGCCACTGCCCAAGGAGTAGGTGCCTTCGACACATTTACTGCATACCTGGTTCTTCATTTCTAGATACTCTCCAGAAGCACAGGAGAAAGCTGGAAGGCAGAAGAAGATAAAACATTATCACTGGCCTCTTCCACTAACTGTCTCTCCTTCATGTTGTCAGCAGAATTATTTTTATAAAACTCTGATCACATCAGACCCTAAATAAATTCTTCCAGTGTTTTCATTATTGCTTTTTGCATTTCACATTCTGCCTCAACCTATTTTATTCTACTCACTTTTTGATCACAACAAAATGCCTATTAATCCTCTTTTCTTCTCTTCTTCTACTATGTCTTTTCTTTCCAGAGATGTTGGACAAATGACCTCTACCTGGGCAACACTAGTTCCTACGTAAAAATGACCATCTTCATGACAGATTACCCAAACCTACTCATCCCAGACAGCCATCCATGCCACACTCTGTAGTCTAACAGTACACTCTCCACAGCACAGTACACTAAGGTACACAGAGAGACTACTAAAGAAGGGAAGTGCTACTTCTCCACAGAAACAAGGGTCATTATTTTGGGATTCCTAGTTGTATATAGCATGTGCTAAGCCCAAATGAGATGCTAATCCAATAAAGAACAAAATAAGAGGCCATACCAGAGAGTGGTACAATAGCTAAGCAATTTATCCCCATTCTGAAGCCTTTTAAACACCTTCCACCTTTTCAATATTCACAGTGGAAACCTGACCATTTATACCAACTCCATCCACATCTAATGCCAAGTTCTCTGCCTTTTTAGAAGTTGGATTAAACCAGTGGTTCTGCTGCTAAGTTATTATTCATTAAACAAACACAAATCAATGTTTCCAAAGTACATGGCCTGTGCGGGGTGGAATTAGAGCTCAAGCCTGGAAAGGGGCTATCTAATCCCTTAATCAGGACATTAAAGAAATAAGAACAAAATAAAATGCCCAAATTAGCTGATGAAAAGAAATCTCCCAGCCCAGGAAGGCATCAAAGCCTCAGAGGCAGGCACAGTCCTCTTCTAATAGAGTGGAGGACTGAATCAGAAATAAAAACAAGCTGTCTTTGAAAAAAACGAATTAAAGAATTAGAGCTCAAACCCACACACTCACCCACCTACTCATCTACTAAACTAATATAATGATTCTCTTTAGAAAAGCTTAACAATGCTGCTCAGTGAACTTTTTACATTTAAATCAATATTCTGAAACTGGTAAAACATAGTATCAGCAAAAGTCAGGCAGAGAATAGTGCATATCAACTACAAGATCAAAATTATTCTGGAGACAAAGAAGGAAGACCATCTTATAACAGGGATATTATATCTTTGCTTAATCTTATGACACTGAACGCATTTATGGTCTCTTCAGGTATTTTGTTTCGGAGATAGCTACAAAGTAGCTGCCTCACAGGGTTAAGAAAAATGAAATACAACACAAAGTAGTGAGCATAGCTACACCGTCCTAGAAAACATGCTCACCATGGGCTACTAGTTTCAAGATGAGAACAACCAGCGAAGAAATGGAGTTATGGAAAACACTTTCTTTTAGTTTCAATGAGTTGGAATCTTCTAGTAAACTCAGATTCTAACAACAGTCCTCTAATATGACAACTAATGTCAGAAACAACAAAGCAACATGAAAAAATGTCTTGGAAGACAGTTTACTCTGAAATCAAAAATCGACCTTTCAAATTGAATAGCAATTAATAAAGTTTTTTTTTCACCTTACAGTCTATAATTCATCACGAGGGAAATTAGGGAAGGGACCCAAGGCAGAACCATGGTGGCAAGAACTGGAGCAGAGACCATGGAAGGGCACTGATCACAGGCTTGCTTTCCATGGTATTCTTAGTTTGCTTCATTATAGAACCCAGGACCAGCAGCCGAGGGATGGCACCACCCACAGTGGGCTGTATTCTTCTACATAAATCAGCAATAATAAGAAATGTCCTGTAAGCGTACCTACAATCCAATCTGATGGAAGCAATTCCTTATTTGAGGTTTCCTCTTCCCAAATGATCCTAGTTTGTTCCAAGCTAACAAAAAGCTAACCAGTACATCAGGCCTGTACATTATTGTGAAAGTGCTAAGTGTATGGATTTGAGGGTTATGAATAAATTATGCAAAAACACAACCTATAAATCATGAGTATTGACTGTGTTTGCAACAAACTTATGAAGAGAGAAGCTACTATGTACATAAGCCAAGTAAGAAAACTGAGCCACAGTATATTTAAATATTGGATTACCCGGCTATCCAGTCAACAGACAGCACACGTTATGTTCAGTCTAGCTTACTTGGTCCTAAAAGTACTACCTTACTTTAAAGAAACTGCCAGTCACACAAAGACAGGGACCAAAGAGAAACAACTCTAACTAATTCAATACCATCTTTCACACTACCTTTCATTCCCTGTCAGCTGTTAAGTAATTTCATCTGCACCGTTAAAATAATAATTATTTCCCACTCTCACACACTGCAGAGCATTTCATATATTAAACCTAAATCATGTACTTGAGAAATATTTCAACAAGCTCCTAACTTCTATAAGTCTAATAACTGTGTTTATGAATGGACGATAAAAGTAATATCTGCCTCAAAAGATTATGGGAATGGGTAAATGGAGCATTGATCAATATGCGTGGCATATGTTACAAATAATTTATTAGACACTACTCACATCAGGAGACTCTAAACAATAACACTGACACTAGGTTGATGATACCTTGTCTGTACAGAACAACTATGCAGTCTAAGTTCTATGGGTATGTAGCCCTGGCAGGAGAGCTAAAATGTCCTCAAGTGTTTCATCTTTCAATCATTTGTTTCTATTGAGTCTTTTATTTTAATCCTGAGAGGCACATGCCAAAGGAGGAGCTACATATCCTGATTAAAATGTAATTAATGTCACAAGATTATACTGAGAGCTAGCAATGCCTACCTCTGCTAGCCCTCATTGCATTTGTTTTTCTGATACTCTCAAAGCATCATTCATTTTCTCTTTCAACACTGGTCTTGGCATTCAGGCTCTAATTGGACTCTATGGCACACAATCTCAGTGATTGCATTCTTTGTTTTGCCATTTTTTTGTTTTGTTTATTTGTCTGCTATTGTAGCAGGATAATTTAATTAGGCAGGGTGGTGGAAATTTCTCTAGATATTAGCTACTGTATGGTTTGGCTATATTTCATTTTAATTAGTTGGTCATTTCTAAAGTTAAAAACGAGCTTCTGCAACAACCTTAAAATCCTACAATAATTGAATCAAATTGACAATTAGCAAACTCTAGAGTTTTGAAAGAAGGAATATGTTAGTTTTCATTGCTTGGGCAAAATACCTAAGCAAAACAAGTTAAAGAAGCTTGGATTGATTTTGGCTCACTTCCACAAGTTTTGGTCCATCATGGTAAAGAGAGCATGACAGAACAGACTTCATCACATCTTGGTGGCCAATAATCATAACAACTACTGGGCAGCAGCCTAAGAAATGATGCTACCCACACTAGGGATATGTCTTCTCTCTTCTTTCAATTATCTTTGGAAATATTATCGGTCTTACCCAGAACTATGCTTGGATAATCTGCTAGGAACTTCAATCACACTTAAAAGAACAGAAAGCTGGAGCAGGGGAGGGGGTTGATGGAGAAGAGGAGAGACAGAAGCAGACAGAGAGAGTGATAGGCACAAAAACTCAGAGACACAGACAGACAGACAGACAGACAGACAGACAGACAGACAGACAGACACAAAGACAGAGGGGTAGAGACATTCTTGTCTAAGGTTGCCATTATTTATCAGTGGCCTTGGTCTGGGATCCCAGAGTACTTTACCACAGCAGCAACAGGAAGAGCGATATTTAACTCAACCCCCCTAAAGTCCATGCTTACCCAGAAGGCCATGCACTCACTCACCATTCTTTTCCTTGGCTTTTGCTCCTGCTTTCCAGAGATCTATTTCTACAACAGTGACTCTGAGAGGGCCCAAACACATGTGCAAAGACCCAGATAGGGAAAACACTGTATTCGTCCACCACTAAAGGACAAGCCATGGGCAGCTTTCTTGACCCGGCAAGTTTCTATTTTCTTACACTCCATTGGGAACATCCCATCCTCTTCCTCTCCATGGGTCTGCCTTGGGGAATCAGTAAGAGATATCAAAACTAAAGCCTCTGTGGAAAATAGAATGTGATATTAAAAAGTCAGGGCATTACATTGATTATGCAAGTAAAATGTGCCAAGAAAGTTATTAAATTGAATTGTTTATAAGCTGACTAACCTCTGTGATTTATATCCTTCAATAAAAGTCTATTTTTAATCTTTTTACCACAGAGACGCTTGGGTTTAGTTTTTTCTCCATCTAGACACCTTCTGTTTTAAAAGACTACAGCCATAAATTACATGTATTCATAAATCATTTATTTTTGCTGTTTTTGTTCCAATTATTTTATTACTAAAATTTGATTTCTAGGCCATACACATCAGTAAGAGTAGCCATAAAAGAATTTTTAATTTGCTTGCTTAGTGAGATGTCGACAATACAGTGAGCCTATGTCATCTTATTATAGGTATCACAATAATATGCTTAATTTAAGCGACAAGTACATTTTAGTGTTTAACATTTGACAGACACAAATTAGGCACCAGGGATATGGTAGCAAATAAGAAGACAGGATTAATTCGGTCTCTATGCTTACAAAGCTGCCACAATATCCTGGTCTTCCTCAAAATCAGTTATAGCTACATCTCATTTCTCTGAGCTCAAACTCATAAAACCATCTCATCTGTGAAACTAAGTTAATATCTAAATATATGTAATTATACATTTGTGGGGAAATGTTAAATTTAGAACCAAGAAGCATTTGTATAACGACTGTCCTTCAGTTGATTTGTTTTGTTTAGTGAAATACATACTGTCAGAGCCATAGTCACCATTTTTCCTGTACAAGGAGACTTTTGTGACTATTAATAATAGACGCAATAATAAAGGGCTGAAGCAGGGACAGAGTGACTAGTTACAGGACCTGAAAGAATGCTTTGCTTCTATCTCTAATTTAACCAACTGATTATAGTCATCAAATAACAATACTTAGTAGTCTACTAGGCTTGTAATCATAATGCTCCTGGGAAAATGAGAAGAGGAAAAGGTGTCTGGGAGAAAAGTAACTGCATGCTCAGCCCATAGTGCCTTGTAGCTTGCTGACCTCAGAACCAGCGATGAGGGCGGCACTTCCATACTCTCCTTTCCAGATCTTATCTATGCAATTCCTAAGCAGGAAAAATAATAATGATGATGATGTGATGACTTGGCTGCCTTCTCATTTACAAGTGTGAAGCACTTGGGGACCATGATGCTAGAAGAATTTACTACAATGAAACTAAGAAAGCTACTGATTCCACTTAAAGTAAAAAGAATATCATTATGAAAAGCTTTGCCGTGGAAGTCAAAAGGCATGAACTCTAGGTCTAGCATGGCCACAAAGCTACTTGAAGTAACATGCAATTACTGTGCAAGCAGAAGCTACATGGCTAAAGGATTAGAACTGACTTTCAAAGTCAGATCCAATAATGAATTCTAACTTCCCACTAAGAGAGAGTGTGAATCACACAGCTGGAATTTCTAAATTTTTAGTTGGGAATGCCTTAGGAATACAAATTTTTACCTCTCACTGTACAAAATGAAAGTTAGTCAAGAGATCCACAAAGGTACATTAATAAAACCAATTCTTGTGCACTTTTCAACTGCCACTCTAAGGAGTATTTAATGAAAGTCTTGCCTCTCCTATCTGAGCGCTGATTCTCACAGCACATCTCCTCTCACACACATCCTCATATGGTCAAATCAGGTGGAATTTCTGAACTACAAGACCAATCAATCAGGAAAATGGAGCAGTATAAAACAACAGACAACCCTCATTAAATTAGCAGAATACCTAAGAAGATTTCATTCTTTTTAAAGTAAGCAAAGTACCTAGTTTTCATCTTTAAAAGACAATGAAAAATACAAACATATCCTACTACTTCGATATTTTATCATAAAGGGGACAAGTCTCAGTTCATTGAGAACAAGATGATCTAAGGTTCAGAAGAAGAGAAAGAGACAGAAAGGGAGGAGAGGAGACAGAGAGAAGGAGGGAGAGGAAAGAGCAATAGCAGCAAAGCTTACAGGAAGGAAAGCGTGCAGAGTACTTGGCGACTCACCAAAGGACATCTGTGAAATTGTTTTCCTCAGCTCTGGTTATGCTCCAACGCTCCGGCTCTTAGCACTTCTGTCCTTAGAAAGAACTTGCCATCTTCTCCTTTCTGAGAGCCTCTCCAATCTTACTACAGCTCTGAGAACTGAGTTATCTCCCTTCCTTGGGAAACCTTTTATTCAGATAAGCTCCCTTAACCACAGCCCCCAGCACACATTACTGTCGCCACAGGCCTGGTTTGGGATTCTTTAAAATCTCATCTCTTAGAGCTGTCTTCCTCTCCAGCGTCTCACCTGCCACGTAGGGGACCCTGAGTACACTCAAGGTCCCTCCTAGAAATGAACACCAGCATTCCTACACCAAGCTGCCTGAGAACAAAGGGACCCTGTCTTGGTCTACACAGAATGAATTCTTACAAGTCTTTTTTAGATATTTGTGTTTCACCAACAAAAATCAATATCCTATGAGACTGTGAGTTAGGGACACCACAGTGATTCAGTTGACAGAGTACTGTAGAATCCGAGAACCTTCTTCAGAGTCATTAGAGGATTCCTGCTGTCTTTCAACAGCTTATTCTATGTTGCAAAAAAAATGAAATTCTAAATGAAGAATATCTGTAGATAAAAACTCTGCCTATTTTTGATATTTGTTAAATAAGGAAAGCATATACTACAAATAAAGCATTTATACGTTAGGTACAAATTAGCCAAACTAACTTTGTATATAAGGACATTACTATAAACTTTCTCAATGTTCTACGTGCTAGACTCTACTCTTTCTAGAAAATGAATACAAATAAAAATATAGTCTACAGAGATGTTTAGTCAACTTAAATGACCCACAAAAGTATATCTGAGCCTTTAGGTCTACTCTTTTCAAAATTCCCTTCTAGTTGTCCTGTATACATCAATTTTTACCAAGAGTAAGATATTAGGAAAGCACATACTCCTTGAGGAGGGATGAACACTGGTCGGGGATGTGCTGTGCTATGTTCCAAAGGGGCAGTACCATTGGGTTAAGATGATTTCAGCTAGGCGATGGTGGTGCAAGCCTTTAATCCCAGCACTCAGAAGGCAGAGCCAGGTGGATCACTGTGAGTTTAATGCTGGCCTAGTCTACAGAGTGAGTTCAAGGACAACTAGGGCTACACAGAGAAACCCTGTCTCAAAAAACCAAACAAAAAGATGGTCTCAGTGCTAAGACTTTGTCTGGTTTGAACCTGTGCAGGTCTTGTGCATGTTGTCAGTCTCCGGGAGTTCATGTGTCCATCAGTCTGTTGTGTCTGGAAGATGCTGTTTTCCTCGATGTATGCACCACCCTTCACTCTTACATTCTTTTTACCTCTACCTTCCCACATAGATCCTTGAGCCTTGAGGGGAGGGACTTGATAAAGACAAATCAATCACATTCCAGGGATTGGCCAACACAAAACGGACTCCATATGTGTAAATGCAAGTGTGTAAGTGTGTGTGAGTGTGTGTGTGTGTATGAGTGTGTGTGTGAGTGTGTGAGTGTGTGTGTGTGTGTGTGTGTGTGTGTGTGAAAGAAAAGGAGGAGGAAGGAAGGAAGAAAGAAGAGAGTGAGTTTTGTTTGGTATTTTGTCTTACAGATTTTTTTTCTTAGTTTTTCTGTTTTGTTTTCTTTTTCATTTTTTTTCTTTTTTGAGAGAGAGAGAAAGGGAGAATAAACATGAAATTGAGTGGGCAAGGAGATGGGTAAGATCTTAAAAGAGTTGGAGGAGATGAAAGAATGTGATCAAAATAGGTTTTAATAAACGTGATCCACGTCCAAATTTAGTTCTGTGCCCTAACTGTGTTTCCAGCCTTTACTTCAGCTCTTCTGTTTAAAGCATTTCAGAAGATGCAATAGAAGCTGGTTTATGGCTATTGTGATAACAAAATAATTTAGGTCATACACATCTTGCATTTAATTATGTGTCTGGCACACAACAAAGATTATTTATTCTTAGTACTTCAACTACTATTCCTACTAAACTGTACTGCATATTTGTGACTCCAGGCAAACAAATTGCATTTTTTAGCTCATAAGCCCTGAACCTGTGGCTGTCTTTAGGTTGAAATCCCTTGTCCTTGGCATGACCCAGGAGAAGACTGTGGCATTTACCAGAATCTCTGACTCACCCACTTTCCCCCTTGAAAGCTAGCCATGCAGTCCTCACAGAGGACTCAGGAAAACCCAGACCCATTCCCTTCAGCATGTATCCCTATGCCCCAGCAAGCTACATTGTTACCAAGATGAAGAACTTTAGAATCCACTTGGGGGGTGGGGGTGGGGAGTTGTTCTCAGTGAATTAACATGGCTGGTACCAAATGTATGGAGCTTAAATCCCATTAGAGCCCTAAATCGAGATATGTGTTTCTCCCACATGAACCAAGGAGAGATTAATAGTTTTCCAAGGTTGCTCAGCTGGTGACTGATGACTCTGAGCTTGAAGCTTACATCTGCATCACTGTGAGGCATTTGATGCTGTCTCAGTACCTTCTGCCCTTGGTGAGGTCATTCTGGATAGTACGGTCCCCCACCCTTCACACCTTTTCTGCAGTAGCTTTATTTACTTCTCCCTTGCTGACATGAAAATCTCTGAAAACATGAAAATGTTCACGATTTTTCTATCCTTCTTGTCAGTAAACATAAGGGATATGTAACAAATGCTTCTTCTGTGAATGAATTAAAAATCAATAAAAATTGTGGAGTAAGTATTTTTCTCAGAGACAAATGAGTTAGAACTGAGGTTAAGCTATCAGAAACCAGTAAGAGCCATTATCAAGACACCACTGTGGAATCTTGCAATGGAAACCTACAAAGAAATTACACAACATGCATTAAATCATAGCATTACTAACTTCCTATAAAATTTACTATGTTAGTCAAGCATGATTTTTTTCTCTAAGATTTTAATGGATAGTGGCAAAATACAGATGCAAATATATGATATATAAATTGATGCTCTGACGTACATGTTCTAGGTAAAATTTGAATTGAATTAATTAACATATCTCTTATTCCGAATAATTGGTGTTTATTCCTCCTGACTAAATGAAACATTATGCATCTTACGAACATGTTTTCATTCTACTCCTTGATTCTGTGACCAGCTTGTTTAGATTCCACAAGTAAGTGAGGCTGCAGTATTTGTCTTCCTGCTTCTGTAGTGTCGTTCATGATTTATTGAGCATCATGACTTCCAGAATCAGCCACTCTTTTAAAAATTATATAACTTGTAACTTCCTGAGGACAGTATACAATTCCTTTGTAAACACAGTCTATATTTTCTTTATCAATTTTTTGTTGTATTTATGTTTTGAAACAGGATAACACTTGGTACCCTAGGCTGCTCTGGAAAGTTTATCGAGTCCAGACTAGCTCCAAATTCAAGATCTTCCTACTTTGGCCTTCCAAGTACATGTATATCACACACATGAATCACACACACACACACACACACACACACACACACACACTCATTTCTTAAAAGAGGTATGTATGTATATATGCATGTACGAGTGTACATGTTTCTGTATGGATGAATGTACGCATATGTGTGTGGATATATTTGTCTTTATTCATGCACGGAGGCCAGACAAGGGCATGGGGTGTCCTCTTTCAGTCTCTGTTTTGCTCCTTTGAAGCAGGCATCTCTCTGGATCTGAGACTTGTAATTTCTCAGTTAGGGTGCTGAAATCCTCATGCCTCTGCCCTACTAGGAACTGGACATTGGCTTGTTTTGTAGGTTGTGATATCTAAACTCCAGTTATCATGACCACAAAACAGCAGTCCTTCACAATTAAGCAGTCTTGCTTGCCCTTCCATTAATGTTTTAAAACTTAAGCTGACTCATTAACAATCATGAATGATAACACAATAAACGCTACTAGTCAGGTACTCTTTGACATAATGATTTCAGAATCTTAGGACATGTTCCCAGAAGTGGGATTGCTGGATTGCATAATTCTGCCTTCAGAATTTTTAAAATGTTATTAGTGTATATTAATTACACAAAATAGGTTTCTTTTTGACGTTTTCATAACAACATATAAGATACTCATGTGTATTTCCCCATTACTAACACTTGTCTGTTCCTCACACCTTCTCCCTTTAACACTCCACATCTAAGAGAAAATACATGATCCTCATTTTTCTCTCACTATGGGTTGTATTACTTAACATGAGTCTATCCAATTCCATCTATTTTCCTTCTCCATAGTGGAGTAAGAAACCAGCCAATACTACTTTCCTTAATTACTGTACTAATTTACATTTGTACCAACAGTATACAAGGGTCTATTTTTCTCTATAGCTTCTGCATTTATCTTTTATTGATTAATAATAGCCATCATGAAAGGTATGAATAATATTTTCTCTATGGCTTTTACTCCATTTCCCTAATCCTAGAGATGATAGACAACTCTACATATAGTTGTCAACCATTTATATCCTTTTTGGCATATATTTTTTTTCAAGCCATTTTCTAATATTTTTAACTTTTGTGCTTGTTTGGTTTGATATTGGATGTTTTAACTTGATATTATAAACCCTCCACTAGCCCTGCAAATACTTTTTTCCAATTCTGTAGATTGCTTCTGACCCAATATGTCCAGCACTGTGCTATTCTTTAGTTTGTTATGTTTTGGGTTTACCTCTGAGCTTTGGAGTCAAGAGCAGAATAATCCCAGTTCATCCCAAGAATACATACTCTTTCTTCTATGTTCCTCTTGCAGTTTATTTCCAAGTCTGAAGTGTAAATACGTCATCTGATCTGAATCTGACGTGTGTTGAAGGTCCTTTTTTATTCTTTTGCATGTAGATACTCTATTTTCTAATACTTTATTGGTAAGACTGCCCTTCCCTCTAGTGTATTTTTGGCACTCACTAGTCCCAAGCTACAGTCATGGAGTCCAGTTCTTCAGCAGCACAGGGTAAATGGGTAGTAGTGAGTCCTCTTTCCAGCAGAGGCCCCCAAGGCCAGCAGCCATATTACCATTTTCATCTTCCTGTGTTCCCACTCTGGAGGGCCAGACCACCAGGGATTCTTTATCACTCTCAACCAGAGTCTCAGCTGGTGATGGCTTGGATTCTGTCTGCCAAGGGATCTGATCAGAACTGCAGAACCTTCCAGGATGCCTGTGTTTACACATCTTCCTTCCTTTGGGTACTGATTTCATTCTATTATAGTTAGAAAAGATACTTGAAAGGATTTCAATTGTTTTAACAGATTCCATCCCAAATGCCTATCCTAACTATACAGAAGTTAATTGAGTTAAATAAGCTTTGGATCTGATTAGTTTTAGTGGGTAAAGTTTTATTTATTTACAAATTTTTACAATAAAGTTTATAAAATTTAAAAATATGTAGTTTGCAATTTAGTATGTCTGAACATTCCTTCAGAACATTCAACATATATCTGAGAAGACTATGTATCATGATGCAACTGGACACAACACTCTATCTGTTAAGCCCCTCTAGCCTAAGGACTCTTTAAATCTACCTTTCTCTAGCAGTTTCCTTTTAGGGTAGTCTTTCTTTACTATAAGTGAAACACAGAATTCTCCTATTATTATTGTATTGCTTGTATTTATCTCTTCAAATGTGTCAATGTTTGCTTTACATACTTAGGGGCTCTGATGTTCAGTACATTTATAGTTTTTCCATCTTGCTGTTGTATTGGCTCATACATCTATCTTTCTGTTTCTCTCACACATGCAAACACAATTTTTTCCTTTGCCTCTACAACTAAGTGAATATTTGTCTAATATAACCGCACAATTATTAACTGATCATTTCTCAGAAACCATTAGATATAGGTCATAAAAAAGCTTTGAAAAGAAAAACATGAGAAAAGTGTGTACCCAAGGAATTGTAAAATGATTCTGAGCATGACACGTATTGATCCAAGTAAAATTAGTATTAATTTACAATCAATCATTGAAAAATCAAAATATAAATCTATGCATACATAGTTGTACTTCATGAGAACCACATTAATCTCCTAGCTTCTATATGACAATTACAAACATAAACTATACCCACATGTTTACTGCTTATATAGTGCATCTTTCTATACACAGTTGTGTATATTTTGATTACATATGCCCCATGTATCATTGATTGACATATATAACAACAGCCCTGAAGCACACAATTAAACAAAGTTCACAAGACAAAATTAGTTTGGTGGTTGCTTTCTAAATGGAGTATCTTGAATAGTTACCCTCAATTAGAATATCCTGTATTTAAAGTTGTTCTTGAAATTATGATTTTGGAAAAATTTGAAGGAGTGAGCAATAAATAATGTATGCCCTCTCTATCAAAAAGCATGAGAATATAAAAGAAATAGATGCATTTATTTCTTCCTCAGTGGTTTAGAGCTCTCTAAAAATACATAAAGGTAAAGGAACTCTCTTCACCATCATATCTCCCAAGAGAGCCAGGCCTTCTAAGGCTTGATTTGAAGCCAAAAGGCCCCCGTCTCTGGGGTGTGTGGTTGCAGTAGGAAATTGCTCAAAGACAATCACTATTTTTGACAATCTAAAAGCATCAAAGGAACTCCAAGCCTTAAGAAGAACTTTAGAAACTCTTCTGCTTCAAGGAGAAAAGAGGATAGCGAGCCAGCAGTGGGGTTTAAAGAGGGCTACAGGCTCTTGTTCTAAGATTGGGATGAACAGTTCAGTGTGGTTCAGGAGGCATGCTACCTGCAAGGCCCTATAGATAATAAACATGCTATCTGCAAGACCTTATAGATAATAGGCATGCTACTACCTGCAAGACCCTGATAGTGGGTTATAAGCACTTATGGATAACAGACTTGGCACCAGGGCCTTGGAAGAAGCAGCCAAGTTCCCAGTGAGTGAACTGAAGCTAGCAAAGAAATGCAGAGCCAAGAGGTCATCTCAGTGTCCAGGGCAGCACTAGGAAACTGACCGTTCTTCCTAGCAGAACAAACGAGACTGAAACCAGTGTCACTAACAGAGGCCTCTCCCTGCCTTTGCAGACCTCTACAAGCTCTGGGATCACATATACCCAGGGATTCAACTTAACAAAAGCTAATATATGACTTCTCCTTACCTCTTTGAGGAGATTTGCAACTAGATTATAGGTGCTTTTGAAAAACAAATATATAGTAGAGTTAACCAATTTTCTGGAAACGTTGATTCCATAATTATCCCTCAGGAACGGCCTCTACTGGCCCCTTTTTTAAAAAGACTGAAGTAATTATACTTCAAAGAACCTATAGTAGTTTCAACAAAGGCTAACATCTGGGTCTGCTGAAATTTAGAAACATTGAATCTGAGAAAATCATATCCTGCACAACCACCGACCTACCTCCTTTTGACTTATTTCAAGTCGCCATGTTCTCTTTTTAATCTGTTTTCTTCAGTCTGAGCCAACTGCTATATACCAAGAGAGCTGAAAGGTACCTTGGCTGCTTCCTCAATGAAGAGAGGCTGGCTCTTCAATCAAATATATATGTGGTGGAGTCTTAGATCTGCCACATGCAGACTGCCCTACTTCAAGCCTATGTTTTCCCTCCAGTAGTAGGGCTGTTATAGCTTACACATACTCCTAATCTGAAAAGCTCAAATCCTCCCAAATCTGAGTTTTCTGTGTATGCCAAACTTTCTCCACAAGGAGAAAATTCTGCAGCATTGTTTCCTGTAACAAATAATTTTTACTATTACTTAAAACTAATTGTATGTGAGTATTGTAGGATATATCTGAAATAGAAATGAATTATGTGTTTAGATTTAGACTTGAATATCATCCCCAAGATATCTCATTATGCATATGCACATATTCCAGAGATAACCAAGGGCAGGATCCAGCTCTAAGCACCATGTCTATCTTGATGTCAGAATAAGAAATGGTGGTTATGATCAACAATAGAAATCTAAGGTGCTGAAGACTAGGGATATGTAAGCAATGTGCATAATATTATGATGTTACTGTGTTTCTAAGTTAATTAGATCTACTAACTGACTTGTAAACTTTAAAATAACCTCCTTTTACCATAACAAAGAAAAAGGAAAAATTCTAAGGCCAGACCAATAGCTGCCAGAAGGAAATATATATAGGGAGGATGTGATAGGGTGTTTACAATAGGGAGGGAAAAGGGGATATATATATATCATACATATATATATATATATATCATACATATATATATATACATATATACATCATACAGGAGCAGAGACAACTTCTTCAGATTTCAGACAAAAAGCTGATATAAAAAGTGTTCCAGCTATCATGTACTATTTTTAAAGTAAGCACCATTTTCAAAGTAGAATGTAATTAAAAGAAACTTGACTATAAGAATTTTAGAAAAACTTTTCTTGTTGAAGAAGCAAATTCAAAACTTTACCTATGGGATGTTACCAAACCCAAACACTATTGTGAGTGCCAAGTGCATGCTGAAAGGAGCCTGATATGGCTGTCTCCTGAGAGGCCCTGCCAGAGGGCCTCTCAAATACAAAGGTAGATGTTCACAGCCAACCATTGGACTGAATGTGGGGTCCCCAATAGAGGAGTTAGAGAAAGGACTGAAGGAGTTGAAGGGGTTTGCAACCCCATAGGAAGAACAACAATATCAACCAACCAGATCCCCCAGAACTCCCAGGGACTAAGCCATCAACAAAGGAGTACACATAGCTTCAATTGCATATGTAGCAGAGGTTGCCTTGTCATGCATCAATGAGAGGAGAGGTCTTTGGTCCTATGAAGGCTTGATAGATGCCCCAGAGTAGAGAAATCGAGGGTGGAGAGGTGGGAGTGGGTGGGTGAGTGGAGGAACACCCTCATAGAAACAGGGGGAGGGAGGATGGGATAGGGTGTTTCTGGGAGGGAGGGAAACTGGGAAAGGGAATAACATTTGAAATGTAAATAAAGAAAATATCCAATAAAAAAATCCTTCTCTTTTATACTACTTAAAAAAAAAGAAAGAGAGAAAATATTGACTGGAAAAGGTCTCTGCAGCATTGGAGTAGAAGTCATTCTTATTTAGGTATGGGGTTTGTAACAAAATTAGGAACCCTTGTTTAATGTGTGTAATTTACAGCATACTGATAAATACTAAATTATGACTTCTAGAGAGTAAAGCCTTGATTTGGAGTGACTACAATTCCCATGGGTACCATCTTCCTCTATAGTCCTCTTCAAATGGGACAGCTAGAACTAGCTCAAACCAACACACCTCCTATCCACATTTAGAATAGTTAGTGTCTCCAAATAAGGCTGGTTACAAGAAGCCAAAAAATTAATCCCAAGAGTACACAAGACTGGCAAATACAATACAGATTTTTCTAGAAAACAAATCGGCAATAAGCCAACTACAACATTGTTACACAGGCTCCAGGTTCCTTTAACCACATTCTCCTCCCACTGAGAACAGATCTTGACAGTCCTGTGCACCAGTGACAATCAAGACCCTGCCTGGCTACATCCACATTGTATCAACCCCACTGTATCTTCTGACTCTTGCTAGATTGGCTGACCACAGGGACTCTCAGGTTTTCACCATATTTATATTAAAATCAGTCACCAAGAAGTAATGGTTATTTTTTTCTGATTTATTCATATGTCAAACTACTACTAGTCTCTCCACACTATCTACTGCTGATGTTCAACTTTTCCAATGAGTAACACACACACTGTTTGAATAAGAAGAAGTCAGCCAGCCACTTAATAACTTCCTTACCCATTTCATTCATTTGGAAACTGAAACTTTCTACAAAAGCTTTTGGAAGACCACAGAAAAATCAAAATGGTTTCTCTGTCAGCTCTAGAACCCAGGGCAACAGCTGGTCTATTTCACTGCATAAATTTCCAACTGACAAAATGATGTTTTGGAAGGTAGTTTATAAATAAAAAATAAATTTGATCACATTTCTCAGTGTTAATTATGAACACTGAATAATTGCTGGAAAACAAAATATTGGATGTAATATTAGCAAACAATCCCATAGTCATTCTATAAGTTACACTTAAAATAATTAAGCTATTTCTATGGCTAATAAAAAGGAATCATTCCAAGAAGAGATCTGTAAGCAATGTAGTGATGACAGGTAAGAATGGAAATATACTTCATAACAACTCAGAGGTTCTCTCCCCTGCTTTCTCTCTCTCTTTCTCCCCCCACCCTCCATTTTGTTTTTTCAAGATAGGCTTTCTTTGTAGCCCTGGTGGTCCTGAAACTTACTCTGTAGACCAGGCTGGCCCTTTAAATCACAGAAATATGCCTGTCTCTATCTTCCAAGTGCTGGGAGTAAAAGAATGTGCTATCATACCCAACAAAATGTTACTTCTAAGAGGAATTCTAAGTGATGCACGTTTTATCTGATTAAAAAGTATTGTTCTAAAACTCAGAGATAGATTCTGTACCCCTCTTCTCTCCATAATTTCAAATAAGAGAATAAATAGATTTTTTTAAAGAAATAACAACATTTAATCTTGCTCATGTCTCATTAAACACTTTAGACAGAAGGACACAAGGTCCTGAGAAAGACCCAGTGAGTAAAGGTACCTAGTACCAAGTCTGACAACCCGAGTTCCCCGGGAGCTACATGGTGGGAGTAGAGAGCCAAGTCTCACAAGTTGTCCTCTGACCCCCATACACACACTATAGCACATCTGAACCTACATACATCCGTGCATACAGAGATAGATGCATACAAACAAAAGAAAGAAAAATGGACCAATAAAATTTTTCAGGAAAAACTCTATGATTTTGCTAGATATCAGCACTACATATACATTGTTGCCAGGTCTCTTGGGTTTATTATAATGGCATCTAGAACTAATACGATGAGTTTATGGTTTAATCAGGCAGACAAATGGTCAAAAAAAAAAAAAAAAAATCACAACATACTGCATTCTTTGCCTCTCACTGGGTCAGGCAGGCCAGAGCAATCCACTGCAGAATTCGGAATGGCGACCCTCCACCTGGAGCCAGTGCTATCACATTCTGTATATTCAAAGTGGTAATCTTTCTGCAAACAATCACAAAAAACAAGCCTTTGTTAGAGCCAGTTCTAACGGGTGAGCTGAGTTGTCTCTATGATCCCAGAGGGCCTGTTTCCAAACTGTATCCTCTCCTGGAGTCTTCTCCCTCTCCCACCCTACCCACAGCAGCATTTCCTTAATCTAAACTTGTCCCGGGTAATGCAGAGTGGGCCCTGAAGGACTGATGAGGAGAGGGCGTGCAACACCTATCTTCTGAAAACGCTACCGCATGCTTCCCATATCTCCTTTGTGCGGTTTGGGATCTAAGTAGCTGACAGATATAAGGGAACAAATGACTTGAGGAAGTCAACTGCTGCCATTGTCTCGAGTGCTTCAAAGCCACCAGTCATTTCCACTGACCTCATCTCACTCTGCTTGAAACTTAACAGACAGTGCAATGACTAGTCATTCAAACACCACTAAACTGCCGGGACTTTTTAAAGCCCTTCTCTGAGGCGTAACTCATACCCATCTCAGCAGAATGTTATCCTTCAAGATATTAAAACAGATCACTTATTACAATTACCCAATGAAGATCCACTTGTCTCCTTTCATGAGGACTTCCTATATATATATAAAGTTTGAACTGGGGAATCAGAACCAAGTGTTAAAGGAGCATTTCAACACGGAGAGAAATTCCAAGTCTACAAGGTAACAGTTTCATTTCGATAGCCTAGCCTTAGGGACTGGGCCCAGAACCTCATACCTACAAGGCAAGCACACTACAACTGAGCTATACTCCTGTGCTTACCTTGTTGATACAAGTCAGTGTTCTGAGTGTGAACTGTCTGCTTTCCCCACTGGTTAACCTACCATAGTATATTAAAGACAGGCAAGTATAGAACATCAGTTAACATCATCACAGAGAAACTGGGAATGGAAGACCACAACCGCTAGTCTTTTTCTCACTACACTCTCTCTTAATATTCAATCCCCTCTTCTAGAATCTGTTTCAATCTGAATGTGCTAAGAATCCCCCAAGTCATCATTCTGAGCTCCTATGGTAATAGTTCTTTCAAATTCTCTTCTCTCCCTTTCTTTCCTTCTCTCTCTTTCTCTCCTTCTCATCCTTTCTTCCTTCCTTTCTTTCTTTCTTCCTTTCTTTCTCTCTTTCCCTCTTTCTTTCTTCCTCTCTTCCTTTCCTCCTTCCTTCCTTCTTTCCTTTTTTTTTTTATTTTATTGTAAGCAGTAAGAATAAGCCAGGTCCCACTTTTGACAGTCTCCCACCCCAAATTTCCCGACAGAATGTTCCTAATTTCCTTCTAAGCCCTTACCAACTGTGGTGGTTTGAAAGAACATGGTCCACGGATAGTGGAACTATTAGGAGGTGTTGCTTTATTGAAGTAAGTGTGGCTTTGCTGAAGGAAGTGCATCACTGGGGGTGAGCTTTGAGCTTTCAGAAGCCCAAGCCAGACCTGGTGGCTCACCAATATGTAACACTCTCAGCTACCTCTTCCAGCGTCATGTCTACCTGCATGCAGCCATGTTTCCCACCATGATGCTAATGAACGGTAGGCCAGCCCCAACCAGATGTTCTCCTTTATAAGAGTTACCATGGTCATTGTGCCTCTTCACAGCAAGAGAAACCCTAATTAAGACACCAAAATTGCTGTTCTTATTTCTAATATCCTACCTATGACAATTTACAAATCGTATAAGGCAATGCAGTCATTTTCTGCTATGTTACTTGTATTGTTTTACTGAGCATTCACTGAGAGTATTTTACATGCCATTTTTACCATTAATCTTAAGACAATATAGGCCTTTTTCTTTTTAATTCAAAATTTCTCCATCTTTGGCCTGTCACACCATTCCAAAGCCAACTCCCTACATTTAGGTTTTTGCTGAGCAGAACTTCTCAGGTCCAGATCATCAGTAGTTTCCATGGCAGCAGTAACAAATCACCACAGAAGTCATGTATTTTCCCATAGGTCTGTAGGCATTAAGTTCCAGGGCAGTATCACGGTTCTGACCAAAGTCAGACACATCGGGTAGACATGGTTCTGCCTTGGCCATGGGTTGTATACTTCTAAGTACTTTTAAGAGTGTTGATTTTCTAAATCATAAAAGCAGCTTTTAATATTGTAGAGTTTTCTCTTTAGTGGATGTACAACCTTTCTTGTCTTGTTTACTCAGCCCTTGAATGAGAGCTGCCAGATTGTTCCCTTGTGGAAGCTGTCTGAAGCAGGGGGCTGCCAGTCAGGCAGCCCATCTTTGGATCAATGCCCCAAGCTCTCCATGAAGAAATGCCACTGAAAGCACAGCTGGAATTGTGGCTTCCACTTCAGGAGCTCTTGCTCTAATCACAACTGCTCATTTCATTTGTAAATGAAAATTCCTGAAAAGAACCACACCTTTCACTGAACCTTTCCAAGCTGGTCAGAACTTCAAGGATATGGGAAGAGTATTGCAACTCAAGAACCAAATTTTCTTAAGGTATCTTTAGCCCCTTAATAAGCACTTATCATCTTCCTCTGTTCGATAAATCCTTTGGAATGTATGGACAGACTCTTAGTTTCCAATCAACCAAAGAGCTAAAAATGCTGTTATATAGCATCCACAGCCTGTAACAGAATTTACCCAGCTTTGTTATAGCCTAACTACCTAATATTTCCAGTAATGAATCCTGAAAGTGCCCTGTTTTATAACTTCCTTTGTTCTGATACTATAAAAGCTCCAACAAACTGTTGACACATCAGAACATGGAACTTGGGGTAACCTAAACATGCATTCCTAGGACATGGTCACTCATACTTTTCTCTAGAAAATACTATCTCATGTCCTCTGAGAGCTGTGCTCTTGTACTGATGACTTCAACTTAACAAACTTCAGTGGTTACCATGTGACCTTGCTGCAAGTGCTCCAGAGTATCCACTGACAATTATTCTGGAAGATTTTATCATTCATGGTCCTATGGAAGTGGGGAACCATGTCCAGTAAAGACTGAGCAAAAAGCTTTATGATTGACAGAAAGGGGACTGTACCTATCTGATGTTTCTGACTGATCATCCTGAATCAAGGTTTGTATGGTCTGACTTTATATAAGGCTTTAACTGGGTACAATTGTAGCTGAACACTAACTAGTATTGCTGAGCCTCTCCTCTGGCTGAGTAAGGAGGCTGTTTTCCATACTTTTGGGATTTGGCAGGGAGCCTTTTCTCCTATTCACTATACACTGGTATTCAATATTAGGCCAATAGAATCTTCTTCCCAAATGGCCTCTTTGCATACTTGCCTTTATCATGGGTAGAACAGGCTGGGTAGTTAGCCACGGAGCAGACACTATCCTGGGGTTTCCATCCCAGGCAGCAATAGTGAGGAGTGAGGAGACCATGAAGAATTCCAGAGTCAAAAAAGAGCTGAGTGCCCCTATACCCATAGCTCTAAGCTGTTACTTTTGTAGACAACTCAAGAGCTCCAGAGAGCCCTGAAGAACTACAGAGAACAACTGAAGTCAGAAACCATGAGAAACTAAGTCTACAAGAGGCAAGAAGTCATTAAGAATCAAAGAACGGAAGCCATGAATACTAGAGGTCCTGGTGGCTAGAAGAGTCTGAGAGACCTTTTACTAAAGGTTGAACCATCAGGTAAAGTGGAAGTTTCTGCTTTCTTTGTAGACTCAGTTAGGTTGTAATGATGTTTTGCTGGTGCAGACAGATGAAGGAATGTTTTGCTGAAGCTGACACAGGTGAAAGGATGTTTTGCACACATGAAAGGATACAGGATGTTTAGAAAGGTTATTCATATGCATGCATGTATGTATTATGTATGTATGTATGTATAACCCCACAGACAGTAGGAGCTCAAGCATTGGTTCACTTTGCTCTGCCTCATTAGTCTTCACTGATGAGATGCATATATTGGTTCACCTTACATTGCATTGCTGATCTTTGCTTGTGGTCACTTCATAGAGAAAAACTCACTAAAGCACTTCTCATGAGGTTCCTGCAGCGTCTTGCCACTACCGCAGACTCTGACCAATTGAGGACCTCACAGTTTCTTCTAGATTGAACTGCCCCTGCTGATTTCCATGCATGGTGTCTGCCAATTGGACTGGACTACAGCTGCTGATTCATGTTTGGTATTTGCTAGTGGACTGGACTGAGAACAATGAAGACTGGAATCTCCCCAAAGAACTATTTCTAAACAGGTCTACTTCCCCCATATCCTAATAACCTTTCTTTTCAACTACTGCTGGTGGATCATGGACTAGAGGGAAGATTGAACCCTTCTTAAAGTAGGTTATGAAAGATAGATGCCTACACTCGGGCACAGCGAGAGTGAAGTGACTACAACCCTACCCAGTAGGTATTGCTACTCTGAACTTGACAAAAAGTTTCAGCTTGACCACGAAGAGCAATAAGTCTCCAGCTCCGAAAGCTTGAAGCCATAAGCCTCTTTTATCCAAGGCTTAGAGCTATAAGCCTCTGGACCTAGGAACTTGTCTTGTAAATCTCTGGAACTCAGAGCGGCTATCAACCCCCAAGTTACTGCTTTCTTCTTGCCTCTCTACCACTTTTATGTAGATAGAACAAAGGAGTCTCCTGTCACACTGAGACAGTGTTACCAGGTCATACTCTCTGAGGAAGCTGGGGAAGAAAATCCATCCCTACCTTTTTCCATCCTCTGTTGACAGTCAGCATTCTTGGCTTATGTCCCTATCACTCCAGTCCCTGCTTTGTGGTGACACTGCCTTCTCTTTTGGCTGATCTAGCTCCAAAATTTCAATATGTCTAATTTTTTTTTTTTTTTTTGGTATGGAAGTCAACATTTACTGTTCTAAGAATTACAGTCTGTGAATCTTGTTTTTGCGTCTGTTTGTGTTTTACTTGAGAAAGTACCCCTGCAGTCTCTGTGGGGGACAGGCCAGGCTGGTCAAGTATTTGCATAATGACTTTCATGTTTCTCTGGTTCCCGGCTATTTGTATTCAGAGGACTCTCTTATCTCCATATCCCACTGAGAATATCCTGGCCTCTATATGTAAAATTTAACTTATTTTTTTATCATCCTAGCAAAATAATGATGCTATGAAGTATGACATGAATTTCAAATGCAGCACGGCCTTTGAATAAAACAGGTAGGCCTCTGACTGATTCAGGTTGCCAGTGAGATGAGAACAGAGCTAAGTACATAAAAGCAGGCTTTTGTTTTTCAACTCTAAACATGGATGTCAGATGCTAATTAACTTTCCTAAGATTATTTTATCTTATCTCCCACCTCTATGATACCCAACAGTTCCAAAGAGCTATCGATGCCGTTGTCACCAAATTCTGAGGGTGCAAGTAGGAAGCTACAATGTGTTTCTTTACAATTTAAAAATACTGAAATTCAAATTTATTTCATGCACAGGGCTGTACTTAGTGCTCAAGGATTTCAACTGCAGCCTAAACCAGATGGATTTTGTTTCAAATTCACCATTTCATATGAACTCATAACCATTTGAAGACTCCACTCCTCATATCCATCAAAGGATCTAAAAAGATAATGTGGTATAGTAACATTATTGAAAATATGATATATATTCCCACCTAAACTGTATTCAGAGAAGTGAATAATGAGAATCCTAGTACATGAATGTTCAGATTAATAGAAACCTCTCATAGCACTAATTACTTAATATGCATTGATCACTTCTGGGGACTGGAAAATGGCTCAGAGGTTAAGTGTAAAGGGTGCACTTCCAGAGGACCATAATTTGGCTCCCAGGACACGCATTGGCAGCTCACAACCATGTCTATACTCGAGTTCCAACAGAACAACATTCTCTTCTAGCCTCCTTGGGCACGAGGCAGGTATGTAGTATATGGATATATATACATATCCATAGGTACACATAAAATAAAATATTTATAAATATTAAAAAATAAAAATAAAAGTCCTAGTGCAAAATGGCGATTTTAAAAGAGATAAAATCATTTTTCATGCAAATACAAAATTAATGCATGCAAAAGATTCATGACTAACTAGCAAGTCAAATCAGTAAAATATTGCTACCAGTCAAAGGAGAATTCAAGGGTCATACAAGAAAGCAAAAGGCATTTACTTATGCAAACATGGTAAATATCCATTGGGTAACAGTCAATTATATTCTAAAGACAAATGCAGTTTCATTTCTGGGTAGAAGATGCATTCATATTCCTGCTAGTTTCTTACAACTTAGCATTATAAAACCTTTCCTCAACAGTAGAAGGCACCAGCCTCTGAAAAACCTGATCACTCAAAAAGGTATGCTGGCCAATCTGTTTGCCTATCTCAACGTTCTTCATAATTTTACCTGACAACGGGAGATCTCTTGACAATTTTCCCAACCCTTTAGAGCTCCTGGTAGTTTATCACCACGCTTCTATGAGTCACGGCGTCTGCTCATGAACCAGTCTGCAAACCAAAACCTGGAACAAGAATCCAGGCCCACTCCAGTGCTAAGGACGGGCATTACTTACACGGGTCTGCAAACCACAGGATAGTGTGGCGTGGAGAAACTGTCCCCAGTACAGTAGAAAGCAATCAGCAGGAAGCAATTGAGAAAGAAGGGTCAAGGCTCCACTGTGACCTTCAAAGGTATAGATCCAATAACTAAGAGGCGCCCTCCAGGCTCCACTTCCTAAAGGTTGCTCCACTCCTCAATGGCACCATCTTAGTGACCAAGCTTTTAACATGAGCCTTGAAGAGACTCTTAAGATCTAAACTCAAGCAGACATCAACACATATCGTATATATCAGAGTTCTCAACCTTCCTAATGCTACGACCCTTTAATACAGCCCCTCAAGTTGTAGTGACCCCCACCTACAAAATTATTTCACTGTTATTTCATAACTGTAATTTTGCTACTGTTATGAATTGTAAATAACTCTTATGCAGGCTATCTAATATGCAGTCCCAGAGGGGTAGCAGTCACAGGCTGAGAACCCTTGTTATATACAATGTTTTATACAATGATCAATGACATTTTAATATATATTAATATATATATAATATATACATTAGTTTTTTACTACCTGATATTTAATTATTAAATAATTACTATAATCTTAAAGGCTATGTGGGAGATTTAATTTTTTCTCTTCAATGAGCTTAAGATTTTGTCAGTATGTTAGATGTACACACACAAACACACACACATGCACACACACATGCACACATGTAAATAAAGGTTCAAAGTGCAACTGCAGCACTGCAGATCAGTGTGCAGGTAAATACTCTTATCTGGTCAAAATTACCTGTGAAAATTCCCTTAACTTCCCAGTAGGTACAATGCTGTACCACTGCTCAAGAAATTCACAAAAGCCAAGTTTTCCATCAAATACCCATTCCTTAGAACTCAGACAACTTCATTTTAGAAGCCAATATCTCTAGAAAGATAAGAATTTTTAATGTTTAAAGCTGCATTTGACAGAGTATGTTGGCTGAGTTTGCAAAAAATAAAAATAAAAATAAAAATTGACTCCATGTTATCATGATTTCAGAGGCAGAGAACATTCCTACAAGCTGGAGCAGCTTGAAAAGGTGTGGAGAAGAGAGTCCCACAGGAAAGTGTGCAAACACTCATTCCTTCATGAGTGCCTAGCTTGACAGGGTATATGAGCAAGATGTCAGGCCTTATAATGTGAAATGCACTACAATGGATTAATAGGTGAGGGGGGGAACCACAAACGACTGAACATAGTGGGCACTATGAGACTCGTTCCTACTCATGAGCCACAGTGAGGAACTCTGCTTCTTGGTTTCTCTGTCTAGTCTCTGTAAGCAATTTCAGAATCTCCAATAAAGGCTAAAGATAGAGCAGAGAGAGACCATCCTTTCTAATTTGAAGTCAAAAAACAGCAAAGAGATCATGGCAAGTGTTCAAGGCACTTGCCATGCAAGCACGAGGATCAGAGTTAAAATCTCCGGTAATCACATGAAACTCAGGCAGCCATGAGACAGGATCCCCGAGGGCTGGGGGGAAGCTAGGTAGCTAGACTAGCCAAGTTTCTAAGCTCTCACTTCAGAGAGATCTTGCCCCAGTAAAACAAAGAACAATCAAGGAAGTCCCCTGGTCACAGCCTCTGATGTCCACCTGCAAGCATGCAAGTGCACACTCACACACACACACATATATGTGTGTGTGTGTGTGTGTGTGTGTGTGTGTGTGTGTGTGTAGGTGTGTGGATGTATATACAACATACATATATATTTGCATAGATGCATAGAGATAGATAGATAGACAGACAGACAGACAGACAGACAGACAGACAGATAGATAGATAGCAAGCAGAGGCAATTCTCAGGCTTCCAAGTCAAAACAAACAACAATAACAACAAAAATCAATATTTACAGAAACACAAGAGGTGGGAAAAGAGAAATAGGTGTAATTTATTTTCTACCCTGTTTCTTCATATGAAGTTCATTATCTGAATTTTTATGCAAAGCATCGGGAGCGTCATTGCCTGAGCTTGATGCTATTCCCAAAGAGCCCCTGGGTGGAAGTACTCAGCCAGGACAAGAGTGAGGCAGTAAAAAGGAGAACATATGAGACTGTAGTGCCCAGCTCAAATACCTCAACCCCAGTTCAGATGAGTGAGCAGACCTCAGGGTACCAGGCAAAAAGGCCAACGGCATGCCAGCACTTAATGCTTACACAATGAGAGTAGCTCCATTAGTCTGCACTATCAAGAAGATGAGCTCAGTTGTACTGTTCAGAAATATTTATTTTCAGAGTTTTCTTTTATAAAAGGAACATGATGTTACCATAGAAACCCACTGCTAAGTAAAGTAACATATATCTGATCTATTCAGGACACATCCTTTTTCATTTGTGGATACTGTATTTTTTTTTTTTAGAAAATATTTTCCAAAGTTCATGTTTTAAACCTGACTCTGATGTCTGCCTTATTAACCAAGTCTCTACAAGTACACAATTATTTTTCTTTTAATTCAATATAGCTTTATTGAGTATCTCATGTGTGCCCTGTATAGATGAGAGATACAATCAGAAAGAAAGCTGTCAAGCACCTGCTCTCATGGGGCCCATATTTTAATGTGAAGGGAAGTGCGTGGAGTTCCTTTCTTAGCAAGACTCAGCTGGCATGATGTCTCTCCTTGGGCCCATTTAGTGGGGAGGCTGGGCAGTGGAGGGGGACAGATTTCAATTCCAGTCTCTCTTGTCTCTTAAATCACTAACTGTAAGCTCCTAAATGACCCAACAAACCTAGGCTCCCCTTAAGCCATGGGAAGCAAAAGCTATGCTTCACTTGTTATAGGCCTTAGCCTACATTTTCACTGGTCTTGGTGAAGGGAAACCAACCATTTTCAGTAACTGTGTGCCGCCAGGGAAATTTTCAAAAAATGAATATTTGAAAACAAGACCACCCATGAGGAAACCCAAGTATAAAGGAGCTATTTTAAGCTGTGTCTAGCCATGGGTTTGCTCAATTTCCTCAAGAAGTTGATAGCTAGATTATGTATAATATGAAAAACCTTCATAGTAGACGATAAAGATAATAAACCTATACACTTCTGTTAAAAAAAAAAAATCTAAGGACTGGGCAAATGGCTCTGCAGTTATGAGTATTGCTGTTTTTACAGGAGATACTGTTTTAGTCCCCAGCACCTACATAGTGGCTCATAGTCAACTGTAACTTCAATTCCAGCAGATCTGATGCCCTTTTCTAGCCTCTGTGTACACCTGGCATGCACATGGCAAACATCTATAAATGTAGCCAGATATTTACATAAGATAAAAATAAATAAAACTTTAGTTTAAAAATGCCCCGGAACCATGCTATCTAATTGTTGTTGATTAATTTATTTGTGTCTGTTCCCCCACAAACCTGTAGAATAAGTGCATTTCTAAAGGGAATTCAATAGAATAAATGAACAGAAATACTGTAAGCAAAAAAAGAAAAAAGAAAGAAAGAAAGAAAGAAAGAAAGAAAGAAAGAAAGAAAGAAAGAAAGAAAAAATGACAATAGACAACGTGTCAACAAATATTTTGGAAGAAGCGTTAGATAAGCTCTCATTAACTCCATCAAAGCAAAAAAGGCTAAAGGCTAAAGATTACGTGGGGTGGAAGGACAGAATGCTGACCACTCAGTACAGAGCATCAAATACCACAGGAATCCAATGTGAGTAATAGACCTAAAAGCAGAAAAGCAGAATGTAGACTCCACAGTGTTCCCTCCACAGTCAGGCAAGAGGAATGGGGGACATATTTCCACTCGAGATACAGCACAAGAGAGGTTAGAGATGCAGCCCAATAGTATAACGGAAGGCAAAGACACTATCCTGAATCTGTGTTCCACCACAGGGCCACTTTCCCCTCCCTGATGCGCAAGTCCAGATAACTGCAGCATCAGTGTGGTTTCTCCACAAGTCACCACCATAGAGCCTGCCTGGGAGAGCCACCTCCCAGCTCTCAGTGTACCTTCAGAGTCCTTACATCCCATACTGGCTTTCCCCACAGTGCAGTTGATCAGCACACCTGCTTGTGTTGATTGACATTGGCCAGATCGTAATTTTACCTACAAGTTAAAGACTATTATCAATGATAATAACAGTGACAACATTTTCATAACCCTACCTCAAAAACAGCCTACTTTTCCCAGTAGAACTTATTCATGCAATGGTCCTGCACGGAAGCGAGGGGCATCCTCACAGCCACCGTCTCATGTCAGTCACCCTTTCTGCCACCTGGATAGCCATCAGCAGCAGCTTAAGTGGCCTCCCTGCTTCAGCTCTCTAAACCCAACATACTCCACACTCAGCCAGCGTCTCATCATGTGTATCATCTGCGCTCAAATCCAGCAACAGATTTTCCATTGGCCTGAGGCTAAATCCCATAATCAGCATGACACAACACGGTGGGCAGTTTTCTTCTTCATTTTTTATCGTCTCCAAACTTCATTTCTTAGCCATTGTTGCATAGGAAGCCCCAAAACTGCAGGAGAGTACATTATACTCCTTCCCTACAGGTCCAAGCATGAGAATTTTTCTCTGCCTATAACTTACAGTAGCACATGGGAATCTATATGAGAGAAAATCATTATGTAACAGGATCTACTCCTGTCCTTAATAGGACCAAGGACAAGAGAATAAACTGAGGAGCTCCCACCTCTTCTTTCCTTCCTTCCTTCCCTCTCTGCTTCACTTCTTTCCTGTGTTGGGGATCAAACCCAAGAACCTTGCGCATACCTTGTCAAGTGGTCTTCCACTAAGCTGGACCCTCGGTCCCTGCCCCTTCCTACTCTGTTCCTACCCCATATAGCTCAGGAAGCCACTTCTCATACAGTGACACTAGCCTGTGCATCTATTCCTTATAATTGTCCTGTCCACAATGTCTATATTCAAGAGAATGAAACTTGGAAAAGACCATAGAAGCCTTGGTAGCAACTTCTGGCTTCTTTAAAAAAATTCTCCTCTCATACAATCCAGTTTCCTCTCCTGCCACATCTCCCAGTTCCCCGACCCCAACTCCCTTCTCCCCTAGAGCCAACCCTACTCTGTTTCCACTCAGAAAGAAGCAGGCCTCTCAGGGATATGAACCAAACACAGCTTAACAAGGCCAATTAGCTCAGTTAGCTAGAGGATGGTGCAAATATCAGGCTATTTAAATTTGCAATCCCAAAGTCTCATTCTCCAAAGCATGGTATTAAGAGGATCGTGACATGAGAGAGATAACACAGACTACAAGGGAGGAAGAGGGATCCCTACAGGCAAAGATCTAAGTGCAGTGCGGCAGCCTACAGTGAGGGCTCTGCAGGACCCTCTTCTTCAGCTTCAGGGAGTTGATGTTAATCTGTGTTATATGACAACATCCCCCAAAGTGATAAGAAATGCACCAATTCCCTTCTAAGACAATTCCCTGGAGGATGAGAGGGTCCGTCTTCCTCTTGAAGGGCTGCTGAATTAAGGTGGGACCTTATGGGGGTGGTAGCTTTGACTAGCCAAAATACAAATTTACAACAGTACACAAAAGCACCAGTCCTTTTGATGTCTATTTACACTCAGTTGCAAGCTCATCTACACACAATATAAACAGAAATCTTCTCTAGTGACCAGCCTAAAGTGGAAAAGCCATCTTTGCTTCAGAAAAAAAAAAAAAAAAAAAAAGAGCAAATGTGAACTATTTAATAACCACTAAAAAAAGGTACATGGAAGTTTCCTAGGATATAATACATGATATAGCAATTCTACCTGTAGGCATACAGCCCAAAGAAACCTATGAAATTTTGCTTTATACCACTACTTCAAATAGTACAATCTTTAAAACAATTTTAATCAGCAACAAGAGAACAAGCTACTAAATTATGGTGATTGGGTAAGATCTTATACAATCTATTTTAGAATAATAATATCAAGAAATGTTTAAAGACAAAATATAACACATTTAAGTGCAAAACTAAGGCTACAAAGTAATGAGTTGAATTCTTGTGAATGTGTGTGTGTTTAAGTGCCTGTGTATGTGTGCATGTATGTGTACATGTGTGTGCCTGTGTATGTGTGTATATGTGTGTGTGCATGTATATGTACATGTGCATGTGTGCCTCTCTGTGTGTATGTGTGTGTGTGTGGATCTGTGTGTGCGCACCTGCGTGTGTCCAATGAATATGTGGGAAAGAGCAAAGAAATGCATGCTGAAAGATTAATGATGGATATGAGGGCGATCAGGCTGCAACATCTGCCACCCCACTGACTGTCAGGTGTGATAAAGCTGATCTGGTTGGCACAGCATTTGGTCAGATAAAGCTTCCCCAACAGAGAAGGACTCTTTTATAGTAGAAGGTATAGGAGCTGAGGTCCCCTATTGGAACCTCCAAACAGGCTCTTGAGATTAAAAGCAAGTAACTGAGCAACAAATATGATGATGTTAGTGTCTTTCACAGGATTCTGTGTTCTCAAATATACTTTCCCCGAGTTCATGTGAGAAAAACATATGAACTATTCGAATTTCTCCTAACTACAATTAAGGTACATGGTAGGAGATGCAAGGACACTACTGAAAAATGGCCCCATGCTGCCATTCATTAAGACTTCAGCTTAAAATGGTTTCTCTGATGGGTGTAAGTCATCTAGCTAACCTAGGTCATAGGACACAGGTCAGCAAGTTCTGTGAAAGCCAATGAACTGAAGTTGTGTCCAGGCACCCAGACACAAGGATTCTGCTACAAGTAGATAAATACTGGGATAAGAGAATGAAAGGAAAGAGAAAAAGGAAGTGAAGGAGCTTAGACAAGATATTTTGCTGACTTCACAATCTGGCTCCCAAAGGGACAACTGTACATTTGAATTCAGCCAAGCACTGGGCAGAACTCAGATGGAAAGGACTTATAAAAATGCAATTTAAATTCCAAAGCGAGTTCTTGTCAGTGCTACCAACTTGAAATTGAGCTTCACTTATCAAGAGCTCATACAGAAATAGCACACATGATAAAAAGGCTCTGAATAGCTTAGCATGCTAAAATCAGGTTTTGTTTGCAGATTTTGTGATCTAAATAAAAACATGCCAGATATTTATGTTCTTCTTTATTTAACTGGCCCAAGCAGAATCTCCGAAGTCATTGGAATTTTGTTTTTGTTTTTAATGAAGGGTACAATCTATCTAGTACCTCTCAAAAATCATTCCCGGGGGGGAGGGGGACCCAAAAGATCCATTAAAAGGCATCTTTCTAATTAGAAACTTTCTAGTTAATAAAGTTTGTTATTCTGTGCACTTGGCACCTCTGCATTTCTTCACATAAAAGTGTGTCTCCTGATCTCACGACACTTTGGGCTTTGATTCTAAGATTCCATAAAATTATGACTGGACAATTAATCAAAGAAAGGAAACCCTTGGCCATAGAACATGTTCCCTGACCAATTATAATGAATTAGTCACCAGCCCAGTTGAAGGAAGCTGGGCACACCTTCAGTCCAAAATGCTAACATGAGAGCACAAAACAAGCAAGAGAAAAGCAGCAGCTGAAGTCAGAACTTTGAAACAACTAAAGTGACTGTGAGTTTCCTGGCTTTCCTGACTTTCAGCTGAAGGTGACCAGGTTGGGGAAACCAAGCTCAGTGCAGGCTGGAGCACCCCCCCCCCCCAGAGAAGTCCATCTGCCTGGCCAGAAGATCAGGGAAAGGAGCCCTTTGGGATGGAGAGCAGTGTTTGTGGGATGAGAAGCCCATATACCTTTTTTTCTGTTTTCTTTCTCTTCCAGCCCAGCCCCAAGGCCAGCACTAGTTAAGGAAGTACATCTGTGCCACCCAGGAAATGGAAACACCTGAGATCCAGAGAACAATCTTGTCTAAAGGGATGAAGGAACTAGAACAGTGCATCCTACATGTAGGCTGTGGGAGAAAAGCCTTGTTCATTTTCCTCCCTTCGTTCTCTTTCACTTAGATTTAGTCTGGTAAAATCACACCACAGTCAGCAGGCTGGAACGATAGCCATCCGTTCTCTGAACAGAGGGAAAGCAAAAAGAAATCACTGGGGGAAAAAAAAACTGTGAAAGGACATGTGCAAGAGAATCTCCCTCCTACGTACACGAACAAACACAAGTCCCAAGCTGTAGTGATTTGGATGAGGATGGATCCAGAGGCTCCTAAGCTTTAGTACTTGGTCTCCAGTTGGTGCGACTGTTTGGAAAGAATTAGGAGGTGTGTCACTGGGAACGGATTTTGAGCTTTCAAAAGCTCACACCATTCCCAGTCTCTCTCTGCTTCTCTCTCCCCCCCCCCCCCACCCTTCTCTCCCCCTTTCCATCCCTCTCCCTCTCCCCCTCCCCTCTCTCTCCTCCCCCTCCCTCCTCCTCCCCTCTCTCTGTCTTCCATGTTCGTAGATCAAGTCATAAACACTTAGCTACTGCTCCCGCTCTTGGTCTGTGTGCTCGCCTGCCACCATGCTTTCTGCCACAGTGGTCTGAAACTAGAAGCTCCAAATAAGCCCTTCTATAAGTTACCTCGGACATAGGGTCTTTTCACAGTGATAGAAAGAGTAACTAAAACACAGGCTCACCTTCAAGCCTTCTGAGTAAAGTAGTATAGCTAACATGTGAGAAGTGGACAACCACGTGCATCCCAAACTCTGAGGGTGTACACAGAAAGAACAGACAATACATCCATGCCCACAAACAAACAAACAAACAAAAAAACCCCACTTTTTGAAAACAAACTGACACTGGAATTATCAGCACAGAAGACACAGAACATGTGGTTAGAACCTAACCACATCTACTGCATGAGAACAAAAACAAAAACAAAACAAAACAAAACAAAAAAAAAAACCAAGCAAGTCAACATTTAAAGGGATGTTACAGGATTCAGCCTCACTAGGTAACATTTAATATGCCCAGAACACACTCCTAAGTTACCTGAAAGACAAAGAACAAACACAATTGGACTCAAGAGAAAAGACAACCAACATCTACCACCACCAAAATAGCATGGGCATTAGAATTCTCAAAGGAAGTGCTTCAAGCCACTATTATAATTACCCCCACGAGGCAACGGATCCTGGTATCTGAGGTCTCAGGACTGCTCCATATCTCAGCCCTCTCTGAGCTATCCAATTAGTACACTGCTTTTAAGCTGGAGTCACCTGCAAACTAACTGAGGGCTCCACCAGATGCGCATCAATTCTATAAAGCCACTTCTCACGCATGAACGTCTCAGATCCCATGCCACGCATGATTGCACTGAACATGAACAGCTGCCGCCCACTGTTCACATGCACCAAGCAGAGTGCTAATGTCTTCAGAGAATCTCCATGTGGGTCCACCACTTCTGTGAGGCAGAAATTTTATAGATCAAGAAATGAGAAAAGATTCCAACAGTTTCCCAAGGTGATACACAGTGCATTTAGGACTAGAACCTCTGACTGTCTGTCTGTCTGTCTGTCTGTCTGTCTGTCTGTCTGTCTGTCTGTCTGCAAAGCACGTTCTCACGACCACTCAGTTACTTTGTGATAGTCAAGAACTAAAGCTAGCTCTTAAAACTCTATAACTCAAAAGTCAGAATAAAAACAGAAGCCTACTCTTTACAGGAATCAGAATTTGGCCGACAATAGCCCACCCTACCTAACCTCTCCCCACACTTTCTCTCAGCATCCTATCCCTTGTTCCTAAGAAATAAATAAGCTCAAAATGAATTTAAAAGGAAACTATGAGTTATTTGTCAAAACGGCTTTATTTTTCTACCACAGCACCCTAATTACTCACCTTTGTCTCTTTTCCTGATATGTTGGTTTCAAAATAACCCTTAATGTTTGCCTTTTCAATTGCAAAACAATAGTTACTCAGTATGAAGGATTTAGAAAATAAGGGGACATACAAATAAAATAAATCTCTATCATAATCCCATCAACCCAAAATAACCAGTTAGTACTTCATTTCTCAAAGCATACTTATTTTAGAAAATTAGATGTTTTCTATATCGGGCCTTTCTTGTGCTAGTAACACCTGTTTGCTCTAGATAAATAAGAAAAGACAGATAAAGATGGATTTCCTTTCTACAGCTTTGTCATGATCCATATTTCTAAACAATGTAGGACATGGTCATACTTCATATGCAAACTAAGCAAACACGTCCCGTAAGGTAACACAGCTATGTATACCTCAGAATGAAGGAAATTGTAACAACTGTTTGCCAGAGTCTTCTGCTTACAGTTATGAATGTGTCCCCTTTGTGAGGCAAGTAAAGAAGGTTTCCGTGTTCTCACACAGATCACGAGGATCCGTTCAGTAACATTAAGTATGGAAGACTGCACCTCAATGCCAGAGTGAGCATCCTTACTCCTCCTATCAGATACCTTAGGAAAGCTGCCTGATATCCATGATAGATCTCCCTCCCAGCTTTATGTGGTTTGCTTGTTGTTGCTGCTGCTGTTGTTGTCTAGAATGAATGCAATTATAAAATCGCCTCTATCATTCGTACAGGGCCGTAACAACAGTTATACCAACTGACTCACTATTCAAACATGAAATGGTTAGTCCAACGCAAGTATAGCAACATTTAGGACTGTGTGTCAACCAGCTGTTATATCCTTGGCTACACATTATTCTGACACTCAGCAATAAGGACACTGCAATCTGTGAGCACATTTCACATATATTTTGTGATTTGACTCTCTTGTGATTTATTTGATTCAATATGTGAAACAGATGTAACTACATCTCTGAAATGTACATTAAAACAACAACAACAACCACCATATCATGATCTATACAGAACAGCATGACAGTTGAACGATGGGCTTAACAACAGGCCATCTTTATGGTCTTTTGCATTCATTTCAGTTGACTTGTTTGGATCATAAGAATTAACCATTCTCTTCCCTGCATTGCTCATACTACCTGAGGGAGAAAAGATTGACCCAATAATGCAGCAAAGAACCCAAAAGTTAGTGTGCTTACAGGCTCCCCCTGCCGCACAAGGCAATGCTATCAGAGAGAGCTAAAACTGCAACTCTATCAGCATGTACCATAAGATTTCAGAAGCTGGAACAAAACCATGTGGTGCACTTTGGAGGACTATCAACCAGCAACTGTCTGCCAGTCACTTCTAAATAACCTCAAGAGACAAGATTTAACCACGAGGGACAAAAGTCATGAGTGCAACCTGGTGAGTAAAAAAGAAACATTATAGCTGGGTGGTGGTGGCGCACGCCTTTAATCCCAGCACTTGAGAGGCAGAGGCAGGTGGATTTCTGAGTTCGAGGCCAGCCTGGGCTACGGAGTGAGTTCCAGGA